>RJWJ010022531.1:0-26765 GCA_004363605.1 Indri indri | reverse complement strand
CCCATGCAGTACAAAATTTGTAACTTTTAATTCTCTAGAAACTTAGCTACTATTAGCCTACTGTTGACTGGAAGCCTAACCAATAACATAAACAGTTGAT
The DNA here is from genome assembly GCA_004363605.1 of Indri indri. Classification (NCBI taxonomy): domain Eukaryota; kingdom Metazoa; phylum Chordata; class Mammalia; order Primates; family Indriidae; genus Indri; species Indri indri. The sequence goes on along the minus strand of RJWJ010022531.1, from coordinate 26,665 downwards.
TAACACATATTTTGTATGTTCTGTGCATTATATACTGCATTCTTACAAGGAAGTAAACTAGAGAAAAAATGTTACTGAGAAAAATCATAAGGAAGAGAAAATACAGTTACTGTTCAGTAAGTGGAAGTGGGTCATTAGAAAGCTCTTCATCCTCAGTGTCTTCATGTTGAGGAGACTGAGGAAGAGGAGGAGGAGGAGGAGGAGGGGTTGGTCTTGCTGTTTCGGGGGTGGCAGAGGCAGAAGAGATGGGGGTGGACGGGGAGAAAGGAGAGGCAGGTACACTTGGTGTAACTTTTCTTCAAACAAAATGATGTATAATTGGGCTTGAGCAGTTCAAACCTGTGTTATTCAAGGGTCAGCTGCAAGATAGATAGATAGAGTTAAAACAGCTGAAACTATGGTAACTTTGCCATCACTTACCTCATCATGGGCAAATCAGTCTTTTTACATTTTCCCCATCTGTAAAGGGGGACAATAATTAACCTTTAGATCCTCTATCGTTGCCTTCTTGTAAAATTGATAGAGTCTCACACACGAGCATTTAATAAATGAAAAATAGGTAGTTATTACTTATACTTAAGAAGTAATATATCCTTATCTGCATAAATATGAGCAAGGAAGGATTGTTTAGTGGTATCTTTGCTCTTAGAATTGTCATTTGCTCTTAGTGTTGGGTTCTTTGGCTCTAAGAATCTTTGCTCTCAGGATTTGGAATGCAAAGAAGCATTGTCGTATAGAGGGATTGTGTATTGCTATTACAATTTTGCACTTTTAAATGAATGGAAGGGTGGGGTTCAAAGTTGGCTAACCCTATTGAATTCTTATTTTTAGGGCAACTTCAATGCACTATAAACTGGGCTAAGACACAAAATGTAAGGTTTAGCTCCTGACTCTGGACAGTCTAAATCTACGTGAGAAGTGAGACATACAAAGCAAATAACTTCTGTTTATTTATTTTTTATTACATAAGAAGTTCATTCTCTTTAAAAAGCCTGGAACCCATAGGACATCATAAAAAATATAAATCACCCATAACTCAACCATCTGGAGGTAATCACTATCAACATCATGGACATTTTTGAAATCTTACTGATGTTTTCGGCCTCCCTATAAATCCTCTCTTCCCTGCCCACACCCCTGTACCCCTTTCAGAAAGCTCAGCAGGTATGTGCTCATTGCCAGGGGCAAAGAGGTGTAAGAGAATGGTATGCAGAGAAAAAAATTCCTTCCTTTGCTTTTCGAAAGTCTAAAAGCATCAGGGAGCTGGGCTGTTAATGGCATAAAAGGGAATCGACAATAGGAAGAAAGAAAAGAATTGCTTGGTCAAACAAATAGGCACCTATGTTGTCTTCTAGTTTTTTTATGGTTTCCCATTAAGGGTTGTTTTACACTAAATATTGAATACTTGCAAAAGATGATCAAGAAACCAAGAATCACAATACACTGGAAGCCACACTTAACATCTTGCATCACGGAATGTTGCCGGCACCTCCATGGCTCTGGGGTGCCCCCTCCTGAATTCCATCCTGCACGTGTTACAGAGCAATCGATGGTCTTGCAGCCCGATGCACATAGAATCCAATACTATGGAACTGGCTTTTGAGAAAAGAAAGGCTTTATTACAAGTCTACTGTCAAGGAGATGAGAAAATGCTCAAATCTGTCTCCCCGAGTTGCAGGCTGGGTTGGGTTTTGTAAGTGTAGGATAATGACTGGAACTTGCAATGAGGTGATGCTGGAAGGTGTGATCTGACTGGATCCTGCAATGGGGTGACGCCAGGGCTCCATCTGATTGGAATCTGGACCCTGCCATGTGGTGTCTGCTTTTTAATTCGGTCTCTGCTCCTTGGTCCAAGCACATAGGTTCCACCCATGCTTGCACGCTTGGTTCATCTGTGCATGCTCTGATCATGGGACCTTCAACCTGAGGGTCTATGGCAGCTGGAAAACATCTCACAACTTTGTTACATGAAAGTTGAGCCAGACTGGCCTGATAAGATGATACTTGCTCTCCTGACCACCATAAACAGTGTCCCCAAATTTTGTTTGTGTCATCCTGGCTTTTCTTTATACTTTTAGCCACTATGAAAACAACACAGAGCTAAAATGTTGAATAAGCATATGACTTTATTTTAGTCTCTGACCATCATTTTTAAACACTTGAAGAGACACGTCACACTAAAAAAAATAAAATATCCTCCCATCAGTTTTGGTCATAAAACTGTTCCTTTTCAGGAATCGGAATGCCCGGTCCCATGTAATAGCCAAAACTCCCACACTGGCTTGCCATGACATCTTCTCACCTCCCCACCTGAACCATAGTGAGTGGAGTATGTGTACAGACAGGTCACTCTGTGTCTGTAGGTGATCAGCAGAGGGCTGGGGCTGCCTCTTTTTTTCATGGGTGCTTTCCAGGGCTCTTTGGCCATTTTCAGCTGAGACGGGGCATGAGGGAGAGTCCCTATTCTGGGTGGGTGTCTGTAGTTCTGTCCTGTCTCTAGAATGTCCAGGACCCCACATGAGAGTCAGAACCAGGCCACCATCCAATTCAATTTTTTCCTCCTCCATGTCTTCCAGCTGCAAGGAACATTTCATAGCACTGTAGGAATCCCCTTGAAGCTCACTCCATTAGGCTTGGGATCGGTAATAACCTACTCTGCCCTCCAAAAGGTAGGGTTACTCACAGCATGGCAACAAATTTATCCAAAGAAAACTCCCCACCAATCTCAGATTTGACCTAGTTTTCATATTCTCAAAGTAGCTGAAAACATTTGACACTCTCCAAGCAGATTGTAGAATCCTCCAGTAAATTCTCAGCATTTCCTGTGAAAACTCACCATATGCAGTTTTGCCCCATACTCACCTTGGTAGCTGATATGGGTACCTCAGCTGGTATCTCTAGATTTTTAAGTTTCTGCCAGTGGTTGTAAAACCACACCTGTATCTCATTTTCCTGATAACTATAATAAGGAGTTTAAGCATCTTTTCATATGATGTTGTATTTGCTCTTCTATGAAATTCTCGTTTATGTATTTTTGTAATTTTTTTTTTCTATTGGCCAGTTTATTTTTTTTATATATACTGACTTGTAGGAGTTACTTTTGCATTGTAGATGCTAAGCCATTGTGAGTTATATGTTACAGATATCTTTTATTTATGACTTAATTTTTTCTCTCCGTGGTATTTTTTGACCAACAAATTTGTTGAACATAGTCAAGTTTGTGTTTCTTTTCCTTTATGACTTGTGATTGTTTTGTTGTTCAGTTTAAGAAATCCTTTCCTATTCAGAGGACATCAGATAGTCTCCTAAATTGTCTTGTGAAGTGTTACAGCTTTTCTTTGGCATTTAAAATTTTCAACCATCTGGATTTGATTTTTGTGTAGAGTGTGAGGTGGAGTTTAGTTCTATTTTTTTACATGTGTATAAATAACTACTTGTCCTAGTAACATTTCTTCCATATTTTCCCACACATCAGTAAAGCTCTTTCTGTTGTATATGAAAATTCCATATACTTAAGTCTATTTCTCTGATCTTGGTTCATTTTATTGGGCAATGTGTCTGTTTTTACCCCAAATGTCTCTTTATTCTTTGATTGGCCAGTGTGTCTATTCTAGCCTTGGACACCATGGGTTTAACCACAATAACTTTATACTAATTCTGAATAGAACGAGTTTTTCCATCTTCTTTTTCTCAGAAGCATCTTGATTATTCATGGCCCTTTGTTCTTCCACATACATTTTAGAATCAACTTGTAAATTTCCCCTAAAATCCTGTTGCATTTTGACCGAAACTACACTAAAGCTATAGACCGAATAGAACAGTAAAGACTTCTTGAAATTTTGTGTCTCCCTTTTCAAGATTATATTATAGCTCTTCACATATTTTTATCTTCTTTATTATTTTTCAATACATTTTTATAATTTCCTAATAAAGTGGGGTTCTTTCTACCAATTTTATTCTACTCATTACTAATTCTTTATATTATTGTGGATTTTGTGAAAGCTATCTTCTAAAAATTTATGTTCTAACATTGCTAGTATATAGATATACAAGTGATTATGAGTATTCATGTTGGATCCAGCAACCTTGAGAGACCCACATTAATTCTAACTATTTACCTAGATATTCTTTGAGGTTTGAGATTTTTTAGGTAGAATGAACAAGTGATGAACAACAGCCTCTTTCTTTGAAATATTGATATATTTATTTTTTTTTGTTTCATTGAGCTGTACTTTAGTAATAATATTCAGTTCAAAGCTGAATATTATTATTTAATATTATATTATGTGCTACATAATATAATCTTACTCCCAGTCTTAAATGAGAAAACTTTTCCTTTTCACCGTTAAATATAATATTTCCATTAGGTTTGTAAAAATCAATGTTTTAAAATAAATATTATTTATCAGAGTAAGGGATTTCTTAGATGCTAAGAATCTATAAAAATCAGGAATAGTGATTTTATCAAATACTTTTTCTTCATTTATTAAAATGATCATGTAGGTTTTTCTTTGGTTATTAATGAATTGATCTTTGCAATATTAATCCAGCTTTGTATTTCTAGGATAAATCCAATTTGTTTGTTATGTGATTATGTATTATTCTTTTTACATGCTGAATTGTTTTGTTGATACTGTGTTTAAGATGTCATTCCTATACTTAATAAAATTTTCTTTCCTTAGATGCTTTGGTTATTAAAATTAGCTAGTCTCATAAAATGAGTTCGGGTAAATTTCTTATTTTTCTACTCTCCGGAGGAATTATATTGGTTTGGTATTATTTGTGGATTATTTGTGAGAACAAATATATAAAACCTAGACCTTTCTTTGCGGTAAGATTTTTAAACTACTGATTCGGGTTCTTTTTGCTTATTTGCTTTTGTTTTAGTTTTAGTTTATCTGTTTCTTCTTGAATCGGTTATGTTTTTCTAGGATTTTCAACAGTTAATTTGTTTTCAGATTTATTGGTGTAAACTTGTTAATGCTATCATTTTGTTATCTCTGTAGCATCTACACTTACGGGTTTTAAAAATTCTAATAGTGTATGTTTGTTCTCTCTCCCTCTCTCTCTCCTGTTCAATCTTGCTGGACGTTTTTCTGCCTTAATATTTTATTCTTTCCACTTTACAGAGATTGAATCTGTTGTTCTCTCCCTAGCCCCCTGTGTTGAATACTCAACTTACTAATTTCCACCGTATTTTCACTTCTAATATCCACATTTAAGGCTTTAAATTTCCCTTTAGGTATCGCTCTATTGGTATGCTTTTTTGGGTAACATTTTTTGTTATTATTGCTTACATAAACTTTCTCTTTCCATTATGATTTCTTTTTTGAGCCTTGAGTTTTTAATATCTGTGTTTTAGAATTTTTCTGTGAGGGTTTTCTATTCATGTGTTCTTTCTTGATTTTTAACTTAATGCATTATGGAGAGAAAATGTGACTTATATAATACCAACCTGATGAAATTCATTGATGATCTGCTTTATGAACTAATAAGTGGCCAATTTTCATTAACGTTTCATGTATTGTATTATATTGAAATAACATATTTTTTCTTCACAGGCTGCAGTGTTCTAATACTAACTTGAAATGTATTGCTTCTTTTCATTCTATTTTCTATTTTTAAATTTCCACCAGCTAGTTATTCCAATAAGCAAGTTATTGAACTGCTGAGCAATGTTCAAAAATGCATTCAAATATGTTTTTGTGTTTTGTATATGCTTATATGTGGCTGTATAGCTGGCATTAAGAATGGAATGATGAAAGCAGTCAACACAGTTCTTATTCCCATGGACTTACCTTAGCATCTACAGGGAGAGAGAGACCTACTCACATGGTTAATTATTGTCGTGGTAAATGCTGCAGTGTGCGATGAGGGAGGCTGCCTGAGAGCAGGTGCTGTGGCTATAGCATGGTGGTTACCACTAGTCACACCCAGAAACTAGTTGTCCCAGGCCCTCTTCTTCCCTTTCCTTTTCTTTCACTCATCCCTCTGTCTGCTTTTTGGTTTCTCATCACCGTAGTCATCTTCCTCTGAAAACATAAACTTGGGCGCCCAGGACAAAACCCCACACTTCTGTGGGTGGGTCTCATGAGAGACCCTGATGCCACTCACGCTGTGTAAATTCACTTTTCCCATCCCGAAGTTACATAGCTAGGTGACTTTTGTTCTTAATTGTGAATTTGTATGAATAAATTATCAAAAAATATGTTGAAGTCATCAGCATGCTCTCTCTATTGTTCTAATGAAAACAGTTACCCAAAGTGAGGCCCAAACTGAGGTTACTTTCACTGTGCTCAACACTCACATTTTCTACTGTAATTGTTGGAGGCTACATGAGGTTTCTGATTTTGTAGTTTTTTAAACTATGTTTTGTTTTTTAATTAGAGTACTTACACTGAAGACTAACATTGCCCTGACAATCAATTGCAATGCATGGTTGTTTTTTATCATGCAGCGCTTTTCCCTGTCTTGGTCCTTGTGCGGCTGGTGTGTTTGACGAGGATAGAATTCAGCCGCTGTCTTTCCCCATCTCGTTAGATGCAGGCCATCGATCTGGCCCAGCAGATCGCCTTTGGAGCTTGCTTCTTCACTTCTCTTTTCCTTCCTGGTTCCCTTTGGTCTCACTCATGTCGCAGGAGGCATTATCGCATCCTCCCAGCTTCCCCTAACTGCTAGCCGGATTCCCAGGCCACCCTTATCCTCATCCCAGTTGTTAGTTAAAATGGCCAACAGGAGAGAGCAGGAAGGGGCCGTAAGAAACACTCCTCCGTGTGGACCTCCCTCTCATGATCACCAGTTAGAATAATGTTAAGCTGATCTTAACTGTGTTGTCACACAGTCCACAAGACTGCGATGAAAAATCTTGTCAATTTTTTTTTTTCTCAAATGCAGATGCTGTCCTTCTCATGTGCTATATTTCTTGTATTTATCAGTCCAGAGAAATGAGTTTAGTCTGGCAGGACCTATTCCCAGTGAGCCCATCCTGACTCACAGTGACCTCCACTCTCTGATTTAAGGACTCACCAACCATCCTTTCAAACAATCCATTTCCAGCGTGTCCTCGGGGAGGACATTAAGCGAATGTTCTCTCAAAGCCGAATTGCTTTCTCAGCAATCTCCAGTGACCTCCGATCTCCAAGCCCAGCTGCACGTCTCGGCTCCCTCTGCCCGGCCTCTCCGTGGTGGTGGACCCTGCCCTCCACCCCTCTTCCTTGCTCACACCTGGGAGAGTCATCTTCTTTTCATCTTTAGAAACTCAGAACATTTGTTCATTTTCCATTTTCTGGATGGACATCTCTGCTGTTTCATAAATGATCTCTCAACATTGCCGATAATGATTAGTCCAGATGATCTGCAAGCTTTTCACAAATTTGAGAAGCCAGCTTACCCACGCTAGAAGATCTGGGTCTTCTCACAACCTCTTCACGGTCTAAGGATTTTAATGTTCTTCTACATTTTAACTTCACAGTTGCCTCTCTGAGGGTTATTCTCAAGGACAGACAAGAGGAAGCAGAACAAAAGTCCAGGAGATATGCTTATCTTGCTGTAGAAGGACTAGTGAATAGTTTTTATCATATTTTAGGTGGTGGAACATCTACAATTTATGGTACTCCCTACAGAACGCCTTGATATAGTGAAAGAATAGGATTATTGATAGCTATTTTCAGTTTATGATCAATTTGGCTAGCCAAAGTTATCGTGTGTGACAAGTACTCTATATAACATGTAAACTTATAGCCATAAACAAATGCATAACCGACCCCTGCCCCAACACATGTTATTCAACTCATCTAATTCTGGGATTTTCTGCTAATAATTGTTGCTTATTGATTGATTGATTGATTACTGGTACTTAAAAACCAGAGAAGATAGAGGATTCCAAAGAATTAGGTAAAAGAATTACTAGAGGAAAAATTTGAAATTGACATTACTTTATTATTCTAGTTAATTTGAGCCAGTTGTGAAAAGACCATGGCTGTCACATAATTTTGGAAGCAAGTATCCAAAGAAACCTTGGTAGTGCACAGGGCTCCTGCTAAGCAGGGTGTCAGGAAGTTGGGAGGGCCCTAAAAATGTCCAACTACTCGAGACGAGCAGTTTACCTGAGTAGAGCTAGTTCCTACCTATTGTTCTACCCTGGGATTAGTGGTCTTTTTGAAGGAAAGAGTCGGTAAAATCCATATCCCTCCCTCTCTGTTGCATAAAAGGATTAAAGACAGTGTCAGCTTCCCCCTAAGAGAGGTGACTGTCTGCAGAAGGTGGGGAGATGTGAATGCTCCAATGCAGAGGAGAGGTAGTTAGATCCTCCGCATGGGGACTGTGATGAGGTCTTCTCTCCTGTTCTTCTGCCTGTGATATTAAGTCAAAACCCCTTTTGATGCCTCATATTTTTAGATGTCTTACCTCATTCTGGTCTTAAGACTTCCTATAAATTTCTGCAAAGACTTTATATTCCTTGGTGGGTTAGGTGTCCTTCCTTTCCTATCTGGTACAGTGTGCTATTTTAATTCATTTAGAGGCCTTCTTTTTGTTCATCATAATTTCTTTGTTGTTGTCGTTGTTGTTTTTGAGACATGGTCTCACTCTGTCACCCAGGCTGGAGTGCAGTGGCGTGATCATTGCTCACCGCAGCCTCCAACTCCTTGGCCCAAGCAATCCTCAGCCTCCCAAGTAGCTGGGACTACAGGTATGCTCCACCACACCCTGCTAACTTTTTTATTGTTTAAAATTTTTTATAGAGGCAGGGTCTCACTCTTGCCCAGGCTGGAATGCGGTGGCATGATCATAGCTCACTGCAACCTCAAACTCCCAGGCGTGAGTGATCCTCTTTCCTCAGCCTCCTGAGTAGCTGGGATGGCAGGTATGCACTACTATGCCTGGATAAACTTTCTTTTGCTATTTGTAGAGATGGTGTCTCACTATTCTCCAGGCTGGTCTCAAACTTCTGGCCTCAAGTAGTCCTCCCACTTCAGCCTCCCAAAGTGCTGGGATTACAGGTGTGAGCCACAGCTCCTGGGCAGTGACTTCTTATTTTAAGTATTTTTTTTTTTTTTGAAAAAAGCCACACCTCTCCCTGAAACTGAGATTTCCCCACAACATTTTTGCAATTCCATGCAAAGATTTCAGAGTCCTTCCCAGTTTATGTGCTCTTCCTGTCATTTCTTGTAAAATCCTCTTCTTTTCCATATTTTGATTTTTTCTTACTGTATTTTCCCTTCTTTTTATAAGAGTACCACTTATACATACATTGGACCCCCTATACCACTTTTTCTGTTGTCTCTTAGCATTCTTTCCCACTCATTAGTACTTTACATGATGACATGGCACATGCCTGTAGTCCCAGCTACTTGGGAGGCTGAGGCAAGAGGATTGCTTGAGCCCAGGTTGCTGTGAGCTAAGCTGGTGCCACGACACTCTAGCCTAGGAGACAGAGTGAGACTCTGTCTCAAAAAAAAAAAAAAAGCCAGCCTGAGCAAGAGCGAGACCCTGTCTCTACTAAAAATAGAAAAATTAGCCGGGTGTGGTGGTGCGCACCTGTAGTCCCAGCCACTCAGGACACTGAGGCAGGAGGATCGCTTGAGCCCAAGAATTTGAGGTTGCTGTGTGCTGTGATGATACCACTGTACTCTACCTAGGACGACAGAGTGAGACTCTGTCTCGAAATAATAATAATAATAGAATAAAATAAAAAACATAACAATATATCAAATAAATGGACAAAATAATGGACCTCAGCAGGTTATCTACACAGTTGATTTTGGTGATCACACACAAGGTACTTGCCTGCAGGGTGGGCAAGAAAACAATTCCTAAAGTCCGACTCCAGCGCAGGCGGTGTGTGTCGAGTGGTCCACTGAGCAGCAGCAGCAAAGGCACCAACAACCCCATCCGTGGGAGTCAGGCAGAAAAGAATTTCTCTGGGGACAAGAACACAGGCAAGCTAAGTATTGGGGAAAATCTGACAGGGTAAGTACAGGCCTGCTCCTATGTGAGTGAAAGAAGAGACAGGAGCAACCACCGGCACCGCTGTTACCAGCACAAAGTGACAAGGAGCCTGACGCTTTCCATATGGAGTCGTCCAAACCAGCATTTAGTAACAGATACAGGAGATTTATATTCTGACACCCTTTGGACTCAGCGTCCAGCAGCCTGGCTCAGCCTCACACCCTCTTGTTCCCACCTGACAGTTCTCTCCATTTAGGGGCAGGGAGTGCCAATTCCCGGTGCGCTGACTTCGTGCCTTCAGCAGGGGAAGGTCTGTCTGCGGTTCTCTGCCTGTGTGATGTTGGCGTTTCCAGCGAGGTGCCTTCCCCCTCTGCCTGCCTCTCCCCAGCTGCCCGGGAGAGATCCTGCGCCTGCCACCCCTCTCTGCAGCCTGGACAGCCCCTCTCTTGTAGGCTGGAGGTGTCCAAGGCAGTTGGAAGGACATTGGGGAAGAGCTTAGCCCAAAAGAGTGCCTTTGGGACAGGAGAGACCGATGAGTAAACGGGAACTTAATTTTGTGTTGATTCCTCTTTTTTAGAACTTTCTATTCTTTGACTAGAGACTGGGAAAGTTGGTTCAGATAAGTGAATTATTCTGAACTAGAGACTGGTGTGGGCATCTCATGCTAAGAAAAGACACGGTCCTTGTCTTTGATGTGCCCCCAGGTCATTGCGACATATGGGCAAGCAGACAGATGGCGCTCAATGTAGGGATGTTAAATGACAAACAGCGGGGTGCACAGAGAGCCCAGGGTTGAGCATTTGGTGCAATCTGGGTTTAGGGAGGGGCTCCTGAAAAAGTAGCCCCTCAAGGCCAACGCCATCCTCAACCTGGAATGGAGATTGTACATACCCATCTCATAAGATCCGATGACATCGTGTAGGACCAGACATAACAGGTGGTCACCTGGCAGAAGCTTACTGATGTCCCCGTATGAGTGATGATAAACTCATTTTCTAGAGCAGGGATCAGCAAACTTTTTCAGAAAAGGGCCGGATAGTAAATATAGCCTGCTTTTTGGGTATTTGACTCAACTGGTCAATTTTGAGCTGTAGCAGAAAAGCACCTACAGACAGTACTTCATGAATGGGCATGACCGTGTTTCAATAAAACTTTATTTACAAACATAAGCAGTGGGCCACATTCGGCCCACGGGCATAGTTTGCCAACCCCCATTTAGAACATTTTCTGTGAGTTCCGATATCCAGTCGATGCTATTCAGTAGTTTGTCTTAGTTGCTGTCAGACATATAACACAAGAATCCAATGTTCCTGCAAGGTAGGTATTACCGCGTCTCTTTTTACAACTAAAAGGCCCAGTGATGTTGAGAAATCCACTTTAATTCACATGCTTAACACTTACTGGGAAATCAAGCCCCAAGTCTTTAATTTTCCCGACCCTGAGCTGATTTCCTTATGGCGTTTCCTTCCCAACCATGTGCTTAGTGCCCCTTTGATGATGCCGCTGGTCTGTGAGGAGAATAGATGTCTATGTTTATGGAGCAGATACTTGTAGTCTGAACTCTTTCCTCAGGCCACCTCTACAAATGCCGGATTTTGCATTTTTCTTCCCCGGCTTTTTTAGTGCTTGTTTCCTGGGGTTTCTTTCCTCTGTTCTGTCCAAATCCTTCACCTCCCACCTGCATGATGTGCACACGTTTTATTACTCTTGGTTGGTGATTTCTAGTTTTTCAAATTTTCCACATAAGTGGTTACTGCCCCAGAGCAGGCTTCTCAGCTCTTAATTTTATTTTTCTTGGACAACAGATGAAAGGAGGGTCTTGGTCATAGCCGGAGGGAAGATTGTGTGCAAACTTTTGTTATTTGCAGGTAAGCAGCTGAGGAGGCTGTATCTGCCTCAGGTCGGAGACTGGCAATGAAATTCTGCTTTGGGGACATTTGGATGTAGAACAAAATACAATGTGAACCCAATTTATTCCCTTCTGACACCTCTAAATGTGTATTTCATCCTTGCTGGTCTTTATCACTGTCTCCGAGCAGTCGCCTGTGTGGACACCTAGAGCCGGCAGCCCTCCACACACGAATGGCTGGAGGCCTGAGAGATAGCAGACTTTAAATTCAGAGTCAAATGCAACCACAGAAATAGCAGAAAGTGAAGGTTAATGTCAGAACGGAGCCCCCGGCAACTTCCTGAGTTTTCTACTTCGTGGTCAAGTTAAGCCTTTAGAATGCTTTCAAATGTGTCCCTTTTTCTGGGTACAGTTTATGACATCTCTATTAAAATACCTCCTCTTTCTGGCTTCTCTGGCCCCAGGGGGTGAGTGTAACTTGCTGTAATGACAGTGTAACGGTGAGGGCGTGTGCCGGGTTCCTGCCCATACCGGGGCTGTCCAGAGTCGGAGGCAGTGGGTGTGCTCTGGGTGGAGGATCTCAGTGGATGTGGAAAGGCCAGCCCAGGCTGGCTCACAGAGCCACCAAGTCACCCCTCCAGGAAGGCAAGCACTTGGTGAATCCTTGTGGTGCTAGAGGCTGCCTCCAGAGTGGCTGGCCTGGGGAACGCTTTCTGAAGGCTCTTGACAAACCCAAAGGTGCGCTTCTATAACAGAACTTGCAAAAATGCCAAACGCATTCATTTTTAAAAAACACTGGCCCTATAGTGGGTTAGGCACTGACTTTTTGACTCTGTGGATTCGGTAAGTCGAGTTGGTGCTAAATCACCCAATTTTTGTTCAGATGTTTCTGGGATTATACGTGCAAAACTGAGCCCCTGGGTGTGCGAATAGTGTGAAACCCAGTGAGTCCTTAGATAAAATTCTGGCCCAGGAAGCAGGATTTTCCCATGAATGTAGAGGCAGTATTGGATACACCCCAAATTTCCTAGGCGCACAAAGCATTTGGAGGTTCCTTAAACCTTCAGTGACACAATGTCGTTAATGTCGTGGGAAGGTGATGGTTGGCTCTCGGTGTGGCATGCTTTGACTCCTTGGTTTAGGGAATCTTTTATGGTTTACTTGTTTACAGGAATTTAGGAAATGTTGGAAAGACACCAAACTGAAATGTAACCCCACTGGCACTCTTTCATCCCATTCCCATTTAGTTTTTCTGTACAGCACTTATGACACCGTATATATTACTTTTCTTTAAAAAAAATGTAGCAGGTGTGTTGAAATATAATTCACATACTCTTCAATTCACCCATTTCGGGTGTACAATTGAATGGCTGTGAGCACATCCACAGGGCTGGGCACCCTCACCGCAGCCACTTTAGATCATTTTCATCAGCCCCCAAAAGAAACCCCATGCTCCTTAGCTCCCAATTTTCCTTCCCTGCTCCAGCCCCTCGCAGCCTTGGGTCTGTTTTCTGTCTCTATAGATTTGCTCATCCTGGACATTTCAAATAAACGGAATCATACAATATGTGACTTTCATGTCTGGCTCCTTTCACTGAGCCTCATGTTTTCACGGTTCATGGAGTTGGAGACGTATCAGAACTTCAGTCCTTTCTGTGGCTGAATCATGCTGCATCGTATGGATGGACCATTTCTCCTTTATCCGTCCACCAGACACTGCGCATTTTTGTTGTTTCCACCTCTTGGCTATTGTGAATGATACTGCTTAGAACAAACATGTGCAACTTTTGTGCATGTGGGTGTGAGTGTGTGTGTGTGTGTGTGTCTGCGTGAGTTTTCCTTTCTCTCAGGCACACACCTAGGAATGGAATTTCTGAGTCCTGTGGTCCAACCCCTTCCCGCTATCTCGAACCCTCCACTAGAGCGCAGGCCGGCATCTGGCTGCATCATTGACGCTGCCTCTTGTAATGCACAAGGAAATGTTTATAGAGTGAATACATGAGTGAGAAAACCTCGTCTGAAGGTCTGTGTCCCACCCTTGGCTTTCTTCTGGTTGACTCTACGATTTGGAGAAAGGCAAAAATATTCCTAACCTCAGTGTTCACATCTCTAACACTTTGGCCTGGACTGGAGGATTTCTGACAGCTCAGGAACCAAATATATGAAGGGGTGGGGTTAGGAATAGTTTTCCCCTGAAATGTAGGGAAAAATGAACAATAATTTTTGATAGGATTTGGGATTCATGGGTTACAAGAAAGGCTTTGTAATTATTTCTAGCTCTGGGAACAGGAAGTATTTTTCAAGCAAGTCTCTCTGATGAAACTTTATGTGTGTGTGTGTGTGTGTGTGTGTGTGTATCTTTTGTAAATATATAGATAGATAGATAGATAGATAGATAGATAGATAGATATTTTCTTCAGACAGAGTCTCATTCTGTCACCCAGGCGGGAGTGCAGTGGCATCATCATAGCTCACTGTAACCTCAAACTCCTGGGCTCAAGCGATCCTCCTACTTCAGCCTCCTGAGTAGCTGGGACTGCAGGTGTCTCCCACCACACCTGGCTAATATTTCTAAAAACTTTGTATATATTTTCTATGCTAACAATGACACTAAAGATGCTCTGCCTGCTGGTAATTTAAGAATATGGGAATAACCAGAGTAAGAAGCAGTTCTTAGCAGATAAGCAATAGCAATACATGTACAGAGAGGGTTTTACTTAACACATGCCAATTTTAAAACATTAGGGTTCTTTTGTTCTAATCTTTTCTGATGGAAAAGCCCAAAACCTACAACACAGAGGAAATAATGGCTATGAGCACCTTGTACTAGTAACTCAGCTCCAATAATTCCCACCTGCTGGCCAGCCTTGTGTCAACGACCCATCCCCCGCTAACTGGGTTATTTTGGAGTGACTCCTAGACATCACATCATCCTATCCATCGAGATTTCTGCAACTTGTGGGCTTGGTGAAGATCTGAATTTGGTTTATGTTGAAGCTCACCCTCAATCCAATTCAACATCAATTTATGGAACTTTGAGCTTTTGTGTGCCTCACGCTGTGGGAATGTGAACATGAGCATCACCTGGCTTCTGCTTTCCAGGCTTTCTCTGGTGGGACATAAAGACCCATGCGAAGGAGGGAACACCATCCTCCCTTGGTGTTCCTGGGGCGTTGGTTCTGGGACCCCCATGGATAAGAAAATGCACAGATGCTCACGTCCCTGATATGAAATGGTGCAGCATTTGCGTATAATCTACACACATCCTCCTGCATATTTTAAATCATCTCCAGGTTACTTGGATACCTACTACAATGTTAATGCTGTGTCAATAGTTGTTACACTGTGTTATTTAGAGAACAATAACATGGAAAAAAAAAGTCTGTACATGTTTAGTACAGACACGACCGCTTTTTATAAACATTTTTTGTGCACAGTTGGTTGAATCCAGGGGTGCAGCACCCACGAATACTGAGCGCCAGCTGTAACGCACACTGAGTGCTACAAGACTCATAATGCAACAGTAATACCACGGCTACTTCAGGTGCTACAGTCAACAGCGAAGGAAGAAGTTAATACCGTCAAAGAAGTCAAACCAAAAGATTGCTCCTTTACTTTGTTTTCTAAATTTTCTCCCCTCCCCTCATCTTCTCTGTGATCCGCCCCTTTTTCCTGAACCTTGACAAACTACAAGGCTTTTTAAAAACAGTTCTCAAGGACCATCCCGACATCTGCAGGCATGAGATTGCTCCAAACACTCAGAGCAAGAGGCACGAAAAACAGGAGCCATCGGCAACCGAGTGTTCCAAGCACAGGTGCACAGCATTGCTGATAAATCTGCAACCTCGGCCTGCTCTAGGTACACGCCCCTTCCTTCTCCTATAAAAACCCCGTGAAAACTTCTGTTCTACCTTGCCTCTCAGAGGATCGTGGGCTTGTGATGTTCTTCCGTGCGTGTGAGCTGCAAGAAGTCTAGAACCTGTGTTTCAGCCTCTTTACCTCTTGCTGTTCCTTGAGGATATCAACTCATCCAGTCTGGAAAAGCCCTTCACGTACCAGGGGTGGTTTCACCCTAGTGTCGAAGGAAGGCGGAGACCTGTCATGTGCCCTGCGTTGGAGGCTCTTGGAGGGAGGTAAGGGGCTGGGACACTCACACGCTTTGGAGAACACTTACTGCCACACTGACTGCCACACTAGGAAACAATTTTTTTTTTCCTCGGGGCCATAGCGTTTTATTACGAAAGTAAAATAAAAACTTTGAAAATGAAACAATCCTCTCTAATGCAATGAAAAATTCATGATTTTGTATTGTTTTCTGTGTGTTAGTTATACACAACTTGAAACGTAGTTCACGCGGTTCCCAAGTGAAGAGACCGGTGAGTTACGTATGCTTCACGAGGCCCCGGGCTCAAAACTAGCGTGAGTTAAATACAACTCACATGGCAGTTAGTGTGCTGGGCAAATGCCAGCAATCTCGGGGTGTTTGAGGGACTGCACTTTCCTGTCTCTGTTATTGCATCTGTAATCCCAGCTTTTTTCTTATCAATTTTCTGGGGCCATAGAGTTGCCAATCACTCCATCAGAATACAAATTTTAGAAATAAAAGCAGCAGGATTTTTTCCATAGCAGAATAAGGTGAACATAGTTAACAACAATGTATTGAATATTTCAAAACAGCTAGAACAGAGAACAGAGCACTTGAAGTGTTCCCAACACATAGGAATGATAAATACTTAGGTGATGGACCCGCCAGATACCCTGACTCGATCCTTACACAGTCTGTGCATGTAGCAGAATATCACGTGTACCCCATAATATGTACAAATATTTCTATCAATAAAAATTGTTTTAAATAGCGGCGTTTGTCTGTAAAAAAGGAACTCGCCCGCAGCTTTATTATCTATGCATACTAATACATTGAAAGATATGAATGAGAACAAAGCCTGCCCCAGCTTACAATAACAGGGACTCCAGTGTTAGAGAATGCCTTTCGCCCCAAAACCGCTGGCGAGGGCCAGCCTGAGCTGCTAGGAGCCAGCCTGTGCTTGGCCCTTGCCCAGTGGCGATGTCCTATTGGTTTTCTGCAGGGACCTGGCATCCATTTCCACCACTGACCTCAGACCCATGAGTTTAATCATGTCCCTCACCTGGAAGTGCTTGAGTCTGTCTCTGAAAAAGGCTGAAGAGTAGGAACCAGGTGCCCTGTTTCATTTTCCAATAAAAGGATTCGAAGAGCACGTGCACTTTCAAACACGCTGTAAGCAATCACAGAGAGGCAGCGCGGGCAGGATCGTCGCTGTACAGACATTTGTTTAAAGCAGGAGCGTACCTCACCAGTGACTAATTCAGCAGCCTCGTTTTTCATTAATGCCTATTTCCCCCCATATCCCATTCCTTAAACATGCCTTTTATGCTATAGAGCAACGATCCGTTACAATTGTATGCTACTGTCTTTATTTCCAAAGTGGTAGCAGCTTATATATCAATTTAATTTTTACCTACTAGGATTTTGTGGAACAAACTTACCCAGGATCTGAAACACTATAATTTGCAATTTCACTCAATTTTCTCCACCGATATGTCTAAGAAAGGCTGAATCAGAGGGAGCATCTTTTTGAGTGTGATCCAGATGTGGGGGAGGGGGAGCAGTGACCACCTGTGATTAGAAGAACTAAACAAAATAAAAGAAGGCACTTTCCAAGATCCTGCATGGTATTTATTTTGAAATATTTCCGTCATAACATGTTAACTTGTGCTGTCAAATGCCTCCAATTTAGCTGCAAGGGAACACACTTTGGATACTGTGATGTAACACAGGTTATTACAACATTGCATTTTATACATGGTAACAGTGCGTGATAACATTATATAGCATTAGATATTAAGTAACATAATTTTAATCTAGAAGCAAACCTTAGCTGCCAGTCCTGTTTCTTGCTTTATCCTCTGCTCCTTGATCCGTGGGTATAAAGTGTCGGCTTTGAGCTGCTCGAGTTCCTTAACAAGCGAGCCCTGCAGCTGCTTTGAGGTCCACACCTGGACGTCTGAAGGGAAGTTCAGAGGTCGTGAGGTTGGTGGATGGCTTTGGGAATGGAAAATGAGGGTGGTTTTACAAGAGACAAGAAAGCAAGATTGTAGAATACTGTTCACACTTTCTGCTGCGCCAAGTCTTCCTTTTTGCCTTTGGTGTCTTTGTAGTACTGTGATAACTGACCATCCCAAGCTGTAAAAGTATTCATTGGCTACAGTGGCCCAGAATTGATTCTTGAAAGATTTCTTTTTATTTTGTCTTGTTATGTCTTTTTTGTGCTTTAAAAAAAAAACAAAAAAAAAAAAAAACAAAAAAACCTGAAATGATTGTCATTCTTTGTTAATAATCTTTTATTAAACAGTATTACCAACACTTGACCTAAATTGAGTTAATTAATACTTAATGCTTATTGGTTAATTGGGTCAGCATCCCTTAATGGTGAGTACAATCAGCACAATGATGCAAATTTATTAAAAACAAATTAAACTAGAATTAAACTAATGGCTATTCTATTCCAATAATGTTAACAACACAGGGAAAGAAAAAATACGAATAGCGTCTCCATTGTAGACTCAAGTTGTTCTCTCTTTCCTTTTAGAAAGAACTTCATTCACATGGTATTGCCCATGGACGATGGAATTTCACATAAAGACCATCGTGGATTCCATCAAAGAGATCATTAAAGTATCGAAAGGTCTCCAAGGATGCGTAGAGCACAGTTCTCCAGTGTGCTCTACCAAATGGGATTGGGAAAGTAAAGAAGGCAGATGGAGTTTATAGTAAGTTTCCATCTATTAGAATCTTGTTGAATCCATAGCCATGGGATTTGTTAACAGAAAAAATACAAACTCTGTAAAATAATTTAAAGAGGTTTATTCTGAGCCAATGAGTGATACACAAACCTAAGAAGCCTTGAGTAAGGGGTCCCAAGGCAGTGGGATTACAGGTTGGTTTTATGCATTTCAGGAAGCCAGGAGTTACAGGCAAAGACATAAATCCATACATGGAAAGTATACATTGGTTTGGCCTGAAAAGATAGGGCATCTTGAAGTGGGTGCTCACACGTCATAGGTAGAGTTAGACATTCTTTAATTGCCGGTTGGTTGAGAGAGTTGAGCTTTGTCTAAACATTTTGAGTCAGTAGAATGGAATGCCTAAGTTAAATAATGGAATCTGTTACCTGACATGTGATACCATGCCAGCAAAAAAAGGAGCTATTAAGCTAGATTTTATGGATTGTAAATGTGATTTAACCATTGCCTGGCATGGCCTCAGGTCTTGTTTATAATTTGGTATCTTATTGCCACAAAGTCTGTTCTGTCAGTCTTGTGGTCCTTATTTTATTAATAACAGTAATGCTATATCTAAACTCCAAAAGGGAGGGGGTATAATGAGGTGTGTCTGACCTCCCTTCGTGGTGATGGCCGGGAACTCAGTTTTAGGATTTTTCTGGACTCCTCTTGGCAAAGAGGGGGTCCATTTGGTTGGTGGGGGGTGCTTAGGATTTTATTTTTAGTTTACAGATTTGTTTGAATTCTAGACATTGTCTAAGGCACTGTTTAATTGTCATCTACTATAAGGTGACTCATCTGTGCAAAGCACCACTTTACAGCAGCCTGGGACTCTAGCCCCAAACTCCCGTGTCCAGGACAGGAGGTCACCAGGGCTGGAACCCAAACAGCTCTGATGATGTTCTTGAACATCTTCCCAGCAAGTCCACAGTCACCGTATTGCAAAATGGAGAACGTGGGCTCAGATTCTCACTGTGGGCCTCATGCTTCCTTCGTTGTGCTGGCTTTCTGTGCCAGGGTGGAACTTCTCGTGGCCTGGCCAGATGCAGGTCTCAGCACTGTAGCTTTAGCTCGTAGAGCTGCTTTGTCCCTGCCTCTGGTCCACTGAGTCACTGTCCAAGTAGAACCAACACATGCAGCCCTGAGCAGAGGTCCCAGGTAGTGATGCCTGGGATGTTCTAGCTTAAGTAGCTTTGATTTTAGGTTTATATCATTTGCCTTTCCCAGTCAAGGTATCCAAACTCACAAACTCAAACCCCAATGGAAGACAATAATAATTTGTTCCATGGCTGCAAAAATACAGTCTGATATCTCAGATTTCTTCCATTGATTAGTCTTTAAACTAGAAGAGGTATGTGTCAACATAGAAATGGTCTTTGTTATGGAGAACAGATTCATCAAATGTTTATACTATCGATTCTGCGTTGAAGATGTCATTTTTCATATCTGCAGGGCAATGATGTTTTGCTCAAACTCTCTCCTCCTAGATGATTGCAGCAGGCACCTTAGTGTCTCCATCCTGAAGGAGTCCTTGATACTACATTGCCTGCTCCCCCTAGGTGAGGGGGCAGTCCGTGGTCCACTGGTGAGATCGGTTCTTCCTCACTGTTCATGGAGCAACTTGGAGAAAAGAGCACTGATTTGCAGAAAGGCCACTCGATATAGAGAGGTAAGAAACCCTCATTTATTTAAATGCAAGCTCAAATCTGGAAAATTTAGCAAAACGTGAGAAGATTGCTTTTACAGAGCAATTTTCTGTTGCCTAGGATATAACTCCTTGGAGTCTTTCTGAGTAGCGACCGGCATTTACAAATAGGAATCTTCCCTGTTTTGCATGGCTATATGTAAGTTAGTGTTTGAAATGCCTCTTGAGTCTCTAATTATTTTGTTTGCATTCCGTGCTCAAAAAATCAGAGGGGACAGATTCCACCTCCGGTTTTGGCTCCAAGAACAGCACCGCAGAAGCTTTGATTTTCAGCCACAGGGTGTAATGTGAGGTTGAAATCTCCGAAGAGCAGGAGCAGGATGCTCCTTTGATGCCGTGTTGTTCTTTTAGTGGGACCCACATTCAGAATTCTCCCGGGCAGGAGCTGGGACAATGATGCTAAGCCCTGCCTTGAAAGGGATATTCTCAAGTGTCCGTGAGCATGTTGGTGCCCAGGGTTATTCCAGATGCTGCCGTTCACGGCCCCAGGGACGGCAGCAACCCATAGCGGTCTGTGTAAGTGGATGGATGCAGCTGGTGCCATGAACAGACTGTCTTCTTATCGGTTGCAGGAGCTTTGCCCTGCAGGTGCAGCGCGTGGACTGTACCTAGAAGGTTTTATGAGACCTGTTGTCCTTTGCTGTCATATGAGCTCTTCTCTCTTTCCATCCTCGTATCTAACTTTGTGGATAAAAAGCATGGCTGGTTAGGTTAGCATGTCTAAAGGACATCCTGAAAAATCCATGTTTAGAGCCACCCGGAGAGCAGTCATCACTCCCTTCTTTGAAGAGATGAATAATTATGCTCTTGGGCGGTTTTGCTTTAGAGGATGGCAGCAAAGAGTATCAATGCATGTGGCCAAGTGGGAGTCGTGTGTCTCCTGTGTGCCACTGTATCCCACCCGGATAGAGTCCTGCTACTCTTGGGTTTGGTCAAATCCATCATCCATCCAGCAACCACAAAACCCCCACTCCCCTACCCATGAAGGACCACGAAACTGTCTTTTTGTGGCAAAAGGATTAATTTATTTAAAAGGCCTTGTGCGGGTATGTTATCGCATTCTACACCATTTCACAACACAATGTAATGATTGCAAAAACTTTTAGCTTTAGGTAAGAGCGTACCTTCCAAAAACTGATTTTACAGATGGTTCAATGACTGATAAATGTCAACTCTGTTGCTAAGTTGTGTTAATTCCAAGTGTGTTGTCTAAAGCTACATGTATTTGGTAGAAAACTCATCAAATGATTTCTTTTTCATTCATGTGTGCTTAGAGGAAAACACTGTGTGCTTAGAAAGTGTGATTAACTCTTCAGTGTTGTCAGACACAGTAGACCATGTCCCACAGTTATCAGGGTTTAGGGGACGATTAGCTTGTGCAAAGAGATCTGTTCCCAGCGGTGGAGGAGATCTGCCTTTACTCCTAGAATGGGGCCTGACATGGGAACATCTCTTCACATCCCGCCCCCTGGGTTGCTCCCTGGGATGGAGTCTGCCTGGATGTAGCTGCCAAGAGACCAGGACGCATATGGCTTGGGTGGAGGCGGAACACCAGGCCGTCCTGCTGTCTGGGGACAATGCGATATGGTGCCCGTGCCTATTTAGAGAGACGTTTGTAGGGGGGATTGATGTGGGTAGCAAGTTTTGTCATAGGACATCTCAGCCTCAGGGTGGTTTCAGAGTCATCCACACCCACGCTGCTTACGAGGGCTCTATTGCCTTCTTTTCGCAGATGCTTTAGGGACAGAGGCGCAGACACTGCGGGAGCCCTGTTGTGGGCGTAAGAAAGGCGCTCAGCACACCTGGGGAGGGCACTAGTCTCAGTGGATCCTAGAAGTGAGTCAGCAGCGTCGGCTGGCACTAGACGTGTAGGGAAGATATTGGCAATGGGGAAGGGTAGTCTCTTGGATGCGTAAGAGATGACGAACATGGAACCTAATCACTACTGACCCCCAACTTTTGACACTGCCCCCTGCCAAGCAGGCACGGCCCAGCCTTAAGGGTCGATGGGCGACACCACACCTGCCTCCCCGGAGGCAATGTTGGCACCACCGTCGTCCAGGTATTTCCTTTATCGCACACAGACGGACTTACACACCTGCACCAGTCAGAATCCTCATGTCCAGGAGATCCCCAGATGGCGCACAGGGTCATCAGACTCTGAGAGGCACCGACACGCCCTTGTTAAACATGAACCTCCCCAGCCATGGCAGAGTTGCAGTGCTGAGAGAAGCCTGTGGCTCAGTCTTCCCTTCAGCTTCCTCCCAGCTGGGGACCGCATCCATCCTCAGCTCACCGTGGGCACCACAGACACCAGGTCAGGCGGAACCTCAGTAAAACCAGCATCCCCCTTCCTAACCATGAGCAAGACATCTGGAGGCAGTTTAAAAGGCACGAGTGAAACCTTCAGTATTTGGAACGTTGCTGCCTCTAACTGAAAAAGTACACGAAGTGTTGTTGGAATGATTAAGAGAAACGGCAGGGTGAAATCACCTTTTTGACTCGAATCATGCCATTCTTGATGCACCCTGTAGTTTATTTGTTCTCTCCATGGCAGGCACAGAACCAGGATTTATTCGATTATAGAAAACCTAATCTTTTATGGGTGGGTGCTTACGTGAAAAGATGAGATGTATCAAATGCTAAGTGAAATTGAACAATACTTATGTGCAAACGTATCCATGTAAGATATACATTTTTATTTTATATGTTATATATAAAACATATAATTTTTAATTACACAGAAAAAGCATGCTTTAGTTGAAAATGATGCATTACCTAGAACACACCCTCCAGGTTATCAGATTCTGACTCTGTGAGACCAAATTTACAACTAAGTAAGTTATAGATAACTGAATGGAATGCAAACTAATTCCTGCCTATATACATGCAAATTCTGTCTTGTCTCCTGTGGTTTCAACTGATTTCCTTCTCCAACTGTGGAAAGTAGTTTTATGCACTTACATTAAGTAGTTCTATGCACTGACATGTCAACACTCCTGATCTCTAAACGTGCCTGTTCTTTGGAGTCCACTGTGAACTGGTTGTAACATCTTACCAGTTTCCTCGTTCATGATGAGTTAATGAAAATCTTTAGCATGGTTATTTGGAGAGGTGTATGGTTTTTGATTTTACCTACTTGCGAAAATGATTCTTTAACCAATGATATAATATTAGGTATGTGATCGACATAATCCTATCAATGAAGGGGGGGTTGGGTTTTTGTACACTGTACACATAGTTATTTCTGGTATAATTCCTATTTAACAATAGCCTTAGCAATCATCAGTAGAGTTTATTGAATATATGCTATGTACCAGCCTTGGTTCTTTAGCCTTTGTATGCAGTATTGGATTTAATACGCACAATCCTTGAGGCAGGAAGTTTTGCATTCTCGAGGTTGTTGAACGCAAAAGCTTTGATTTATAAACCACATGGGCATAATCAGTGAGTGGCATGGCTGGGATTCAAATCCTGGTCTCTCTGACTCTAGCCTTACTTAACTCTGATATTCTAGAGCCTTCCGTTATGTCCCCTTATTTATATCATTATGTACATAGGTTATAATCACGTGCTCAGGTATAAGAGAAATGTACCTCTTCTGTGTCTCTTGAATTCTTTCTCTAAATGTGCATTTATGAGCCATCTTTCCCCTCTCAAATGTGTTAAGAAAAACCCTAGGGCTACATTAAGCCTATTTTCATAACCCATAGCCTTTCTTCCGACCTCCAGCCGCTTATTGTTTTAAAACAATACTTGGAAGAAAATAAATCTGCAGCTCTCGGGGCAGAGCATTTACACCGGCTTTAGGGGATCATTACCATTCATATTATGCATCAGGAAGTAATTTTTCAAATGACACTTCAGTGACCCCAAAGAGCCTTAAATCAAAGAAGAGAGGCTCGGCTTGTGACTATTTCATGCAAAAACAGTCATTGACTTCTGCTTTTTGGAAATAATCGAGCAGATATCACACAGGGTGAAGTGATTTAGCTCTCCATCCCTTGCATGGTTATCCAGGCCTAAGTCTACACCACCATTTCCTTGGTTCCGGTACTGAATTTGGATGGTGTTAAGGGAGAGGGGAAAAAAAAACCTCGGAAGTGCGTTATTATCTGGCATGACGATTGGGAGTTTTGACTGAAATCCTGTAAAGCTGGATTACACATTTCTTGGGGGAAGGGACCATATCTTTCTCAGGGTTTTATCCCTGGCAGTCGGAACAGTGCCTTGTTCCAAACACAAAGGCGCCCGATCCCCGTTTCTGGAATCGTGTTGGTGCATCTCCCCAGCGTCGCACGTAGGGTCTCTTAATAACTGCTTGGTTTTCCTTTTTGTCCGGTTGCTTAGTTCTCCTGAAAGCACATGGCGTGTGCGTTTCTCACAGCTTCCAATACGTCTTCCAGAAAAATAAGACTTATGCTAATGCCATTTCAATTGGAAGAGCTTTTGACTAGGAGCATTATGGCCATTTGAAAATAATAACTTGCCGTTTGTATTATGCAAAAGGCTTTGTCTAAAGCACTTGGTTTGCAAATAAAGCCCTCCGTTGCCTATAATATAGATGCGGACCCACATGGCACTTCCTAGAGCAGTTCTTGAAAATGTACTGGGATAGGCACTCTAACTGCAGCCACTTATCCCTGCGCAACTGGAACAATTGCTTTTCTTTTTTTTTTCCGGTATAAAAATGTGAGAAATGAACAATGTGGCAAAGAGTCACTGAATTCTCAGTTCCTCCCACGGAGTCGGTTTTCAGGAGACTGGAGTGCTGGCTTTAGAACCCGTCTGTTTCTTTAACACAGCCACAAAGTGTGGGATGCAAGGGGTTAAAACCCACAACCCAAATCTCTTCCTGGGTGTGGGGGTGGGGTGGCATTTCTGTGTGTGACATGAAGGATGGCCATGGCGGAAAATCACTTCTCCTCTGCCACCGTGTGCCCCGCACTGAGGTTCCGATCCTTCCTCCTCAGGACACCTCGTCTCGCCTTTAGAGAGGGTCCGAGTTGACAGAGCCCTGCTGTCTCTCTCAGCCACGGCCAGCATGTTTGTTGCATGCAAAACCAAACTCCGTTTTCTTTTCCCACACCAGTCACCGCTCCCTCCTGACGCCGCGTGTGTCGGGGGTCTTTTCCCCAAACCAAGCAATTCTCCAGTGAGCCCCAACCGGGCATCCTACAATTCGACTCCAGTCTGAGCTGTCTGCCTGCAGTTAGCGTCAGAGCCCACAGGCTGAGGGCTCAGTCCCACAAGGCCGCCCCCCACTTCGGATGCCAATCCCAAGGAGGAGAGTCCCCCTACTTCTGACTGATGCACAGATAGAAATCAGGGTTCCCACAGCCTCCTCCTTGGATTTCGTTAATTTGCTAGGACGGCTCACAGAGCTCAGGGAAGTCCTTACTCATGTTTAACAGTTTATTACGGTAATAAAGGATATGATACAGGATGCAGATGAAGAGACACGGGTGAGGTCTGCAGTTGTTCTCTGGAGCAGGGGAGTGTTCTTGTTCCGCAACCCCGAACCTCCCTACGCTCCGTGATTCCAGGATTTCTATTTGATAATCATGTAGGCCTGATCAATTATTAATCCAACCTCCGGCCGGTCTCCTCTCCCCGGAGGGCGAGGGTTGGTACAGCTGCAAGTTCCAAGCTTCTCCTCCTGCCTGCTGTTTCCGGTGCCAGCCCTCACCTGGGAGCTGCCAAGAATGGCCTCATTGGAACAAAAGAAAAATTCTTTTGTTCTAGCAAAAGGAAATTGCTCCTAGCACCCAGGAAATTCCAAGGGGTTAGGAGCTCCTGGTCAGGAACCAGGGTCAAAGACCAAATACCAGAACAAAAGATTCTACTGGCACTTTGATTGCTCAGGAAATTACAGGGTTTTAGGGACTCTGTGCCAGGAACTGGGAACAGAGACCAAATGTACATTTTTCTTATCCCAAGCTGGCTATATATACCTTGACAAACAGTATTTCAAGAAAATACCAAAACAAAGCAAAACAAAATCCTTACATTTGGTGAAAAGAAGACATTCCAGGCACAGATTTGATGGTGAAAGCAAATGAGGAATGGAATACGGCCTCCATGGGACGTGGTTCCACACGCACCTTGCTCAAGCCTTGGCAAAAAATGGCAGCAGAACAAGCTCTGTCCTGCTGAAAATACAGGGTGTCCCAAAAGTCACCATACACAGGGAAAATGGGAAATTGTAGCTAAACGTACCTTTATTTGCAAAATATTCATTACAAAATGTCACAAAACTTTCCCTTTGTATGGGGACTTTTGGTATACCCAGTAACTTAAACAAGGCTTGTAAAATGCTTTGTAACCATGCATTGTTTTTT
>RJWJ010022530.1:0-26757 GCA_004363605.1 Indri indri | reverse complement strand
GAGGCAAATGGCATGTGGTTAAAAAGCACTGGAGCCAGGATGCCTGGGTTTGAATCGTGGCTCTGCCACTTATTAGCTCAGGCAAGCGAATTAGCTTCTGTATCACTCAGTTGCCCAGTCTCTACAAGAGACAGTTATTCTACCTGCCTCAAGGTCAAAGAAAGGAAGGAAATGCATCAGTGTGCTCAAAACCACTGATGCCTGGCGCATGTGGTCAGCACGGTGGCCTGCTGTGAGGGGGAACCATCTAGACCAAGCAAACCTTTTCTGCAAAGAGTCAGACAGTCAGTATAGTAGGCTTTGTGGACCATACTGTCTCAGTGGCATATTCTGCTTCTGCTTTTTCTTCTTTTTCAGCCCTTTAAATATTTAAAACAATTCTTAGCTAAGGTCCTTACAAAACAGGCCAGACTCGGCCTGCAGGTTGTAGTTTGCTGTCCCCCTGACCTAGAAGGTTGCCCCGGGAGATCCAGATATGCCGCCTGGGGCAGGGGTGTTGACAGGGAGACTCCCTGCACCTCATGAGGCTGGCCTAGGCACAACAGTGGGAAGAGCCCTGGGTACAGGGGGTACAGTAGACTCAGGGATGAGGAGACAGGACGGGCAGTGGGAGCCTGGCAGGCCTGCTGTGAGCTCTTGTGCTGAGCCTAGCGCCTACCTGCTGGCATCATTGGCATCATAGTTTAATACTCAAGCAAGACTGGAGGCTCTAAAGGCAGCAAGCAGTCTGTCTTTCACAAGGGGTGATGTATTCATATTCCCAACAAGCATTTATAAAGGGTTTACTATATACCAGGCTACTGTTGTAAACCATGAACAAGACAGAGGGGACCGGGCTTTATACCTAGAAATTCCCGAATGGCAGGTTGTACATTTGTCAGACTCCTGTCTGAGAGTCACTGGATGCACTTGCCTGTGGGAATTCCTCAGCTTTCAGTTGTTCCTTGGGAAGTTCCCTCATCAGGGGTTAGGACTATGGGACCCTATTGTCTTGCTTTCTGAATTCTCCAAATCACAAGGTATTCCAGCTATAGCTCAGGGGAGAACAGTTCTCAAGTCCCACTGGAGTATTGAATGGACATACATTTTTTTCATACTTAAAGCACTTAAATTTAGGACTGTCTCATAGGAAGCCCCCAAAAGGAGTTGACAGAGACCTAACTAAACATTCCTGTCTGGGGCAAGGACAATGATCTCAGCTCCTGTAGGCAGCTGCAGTCCTCTGTCCGCCACAGGCTTCCAGGCTGCAGAGATCTGTAGGGCTAAGGGAAAGCTTCCACTCTGCCCTCTGAAAATTTGCTGAAAATTAACTGACAAAAGGCAAGTTATCAGGAGAAAAAGCCATACAAAATTTATACAATGTGTATAGTACAAGGAATTGCAGAACACTGGTTACCCACTAACCCAATGAGGTCCAGATGCTTACATGCTCTTCTTCATAGGGGAAGGGCAGAAGGGGGTGTATACCCCAGTTATTTTTAGGAGGAATAAATGAACCTGGGAGGCAAACATTATCTTGTGAATGATTGATTCTGGAAATTAAATGGGACCAGAGAACAAACAATGGTTGCAACAAGAGTTCGAAGTTCACCTGGGCTCTACATGTGGTATTTAATTTTCAGTCTCTGTTTCTGTGATATAAGTTTTAATCTTCTCTGGTTAATGAAGTTTCAGGGAAGAAATCAAAAGCAATGTGTTCCTCTTCGGGGGGTCCAGTTTCTATGTAGCTAAGGCAACTTCAGAGAACAGCTTCATCGTATGCTTTGGGAGAGACAGAGGATTGAGAAACATCAGGGAGGGGAAAGTTAGAGAGACCTTGAGGCTGCTTCTTCAATTCAGCATGTCAAAGCACCATATTTGGAGGTTTTCTGTACCCCAACAAATCCTCCAGGCACTCTCCAAGGGCCTTCCTTAAAACCACTTTTTGTATCCAGAAAGTGCCAAGTACATCTAATTCCAGAGAATTAGGGTCCACCAACATTATTCCCCAGGCCACCAAATATCGCTGTAAGTGCATCAGGCTCAGAAATCCTTGAACAAAACACCAGGCAACTGATGGGCACAGCCATTGTGAAGGGTAACTTTCCACACCAGCCTCGCAGCCTTGCACTGACGGCTCCCTCGGTCTGGAATGCAGTGCCCAGGCAGCTCCATGGCTCCCACGCTCCATCCAGGCCTCTGCTCAAGTGCACTCCTCAGAGAGGCCTTCCTGACCCCAACTCACAGTAGTCCACCCCATCCCCATCTTTCTCTACCCCCGACCTCACTCTCTCACCATGGACTATCCTTGCATTTGTTTATTTCTGTACTATCAGTCTCCCCCTAGAAAATAAGCCCCATAAGGGCAGGGATGTGGCTCGTCTTGTTCCCCATTGTATTCCCAGGCCTGGCTCAGTTCCTGCCAGGGTCAGAGCTCGGCAGGTATCAGGTAAGTGCATGAACACTGCCTCCTCCTCCTCCTTGCTGCTGTCTCCCTGCTCCTGCAGACTCACAGGGGTCCTCCAGGGCAGTCGGCCTCCGAGGGCTGTGCCAGGGACATGGGCAGCCCAGCCTCCTGGCCCCAGATCACCCCCTTGCTCTCAGCCTCTGCTGCTAGGGAAGAGGGACAGCGTACCCAGTGGAGCCACAGAGCAAATATGATGAACTATTGGTGATGCAATTTATCAATGCAGATGGATGGGCTTATATGTTTAATCGAGTTGTAATTTATGAACCATAAAGGTAAAGGCTTCCCAGGCCACAGGCTGCCTCTCAAGTTTAAGGATGCAGGGAGCGGCTACCAACAGTTTTTCTCAGCAAATCTAATCACTTTGTCTTTAGAGCTGCAGCCTCAGTTACACATACAAATGAGTTACACCCACTGTTTACTCACTCATTTCCCAGCCATTGTGTAATTGTTTCACATTCCATTTTAAAAAGAAAACTGAAGTATATGTTTTCCCTGCAGTTCCTGTGAAACCCAGTGAACTTCAGAAACTGAGCTTACAGATCTTATGCGACACGCAGGCCTGCTCCAGCCAAAAGAGCAGCTGGAGTGAAGGTCAGAAGGTCAAGGAGAAGGGAGAATAGCCCAGGCCATGGCTCTGGGGCCTGGAACAGTGCAGCAGCTCTGATTAAGGCAGGAGGAGAGCCATCAGGAGCATGGGGTAGGGCAGTTTGGGAGACCCAAAGGAAAGACTAAGCTTGTGTTACCCCCAGGGTAGAGTTGGGTGGAAGGAAAGTGGTAAGGGAACAAGGAGAGGTTATGATGGGGGATGGAAATGTTCCACATGTTGATTGGGGTGCATACAATGGCCAAAATTCGAAGAAAAAGACCTATGAATTTCATTGTGCATGCATAAGTTGGAGATATTGTGGATTTGGTTTCAGAGCACCACCATAAAGTGAATATTGCAGTGAGTCACACCAATTTCTTGGTTTCCAAGTGCATATAAAAGTTATGTTTAGGCCGGGCGTGGTGGCTCACGCCTGTAATCCTAGCACTCTGGGAGGCCGAGGCGGGTGGATCGCTCAAGGTCAGGAGTTCGAGACCAGCCTGAACAAGAGCGAGACCCTGTCTCTACTAAAAAATAGAAAGAAATGATCTGGACAACTAAAAAATATATAGAGAGAGAGACAGAGAGAGAGAAAATCAGCCGGGCATGGTGGCACATGCCTGTAGTCCCAGCTACTTGGGAGGCTGAGGCAGGAGGATCACTTGAGCCCAGGAGTTTGAGGTTGCTGTGAGCTAGGCTGATGCCACAGCACTCTAGCCCGGGCAACAGAGCCAGACTCTGTCTCAAAAAAAAAAAAGTTATGTTTATACTATTCTGTGCAATAGCAGTGTCTAAAAAACAATGTACATACCTTAATTTAAAAAATACTTTTTTTGCTAAAAAAAAAAAAAATGCTAATCATCATCTGAGCTTTCAGTGAGTCATAATCTTTTTGCTGGTGCAGGGTCTTGCCTTGATGCGGATGGTGCCGAGTGATCGGGGTTAGGGTGTCTGTGGCAATTTCTTAAAAGAAGACAACAGTGATGTTTTCCGCATCAACTGACTCTTCCTTTCACAAAAGATTTCTCTATAGCATCCAATGCTGTTTGATAGCATTTTACCCACAAAATTCAAGTCAGGCCAGTTGTGATGGCTCACACCTATAATCCCAGCTACTTGGAAGGCTGAGGCAGGAGAGTCCCTTAAGCCCAAGAGTTCAAGGCTGCAGAGACCTGTGATCGTACCACTGCACTCCAGCCTGGGCGAAAGAGCGAGACCTTGTCTGTAAAAATAATTTAAATTTAACAAAACAAAGCAAAACAAAGCAAAACTGAAATCAGTTCTCTCAAACCCTACTGCTTCTTTATCAACTACGTTTATGTGACATATAATATAAATCCTTTGTTGTCATTTCAACAATTTCACAGCGTCTTCACCAGGAGTAAATTCCACCTGAAGAAACCGCTTTGTTCATCCATGGGAAGCCACTCTTCATCCGGTCAAGTTTGATCATGAGATTGCAGCAATTCCGTCACATCTGCAGACTCCCTGCTAGTTCTAGTGCTCATGCTGTTTCTACAACATCTGCAGTTACCTTCCTTCCCTTGTCTTGAACCCCTCTCTAGGCCATTCATAAGGGTTGGAATCAACTTCTTCCAAACTTCTGTTAATGTTGATATTTTGACCTTTTCCCCTGAATCACAAATGTTCTTAATGGCATCTAGAATGGTGAATCCTTTCCAGAAGGTTTTTAATTTACTTTGCCCAGATTCATCAGAGGAAGCACTGTCTATGACAGCTATACCCTTAGGAAATGTATTTCTTAAATAATAAAATGTGAAAGTTGAAATTACTCCTTGATTCATAGGCTTCAAAATGGATGTTGTGTTAGCAGTCATGAAAACAACATTAATCTCCTTGTACATCTCCATCAGAGCTCTTGGGTGACCAGTTACGTTATTAATAAACAGTAATATTTTGAAAGGAATCTTTTTTTCTGAGCAGTAGATCTCAACAGTGACCTTACAATATTCAGTAAACCATGTTATAAGCAAATGTGCTGTCATCCAGGCTTTGTTGTTTGATTATAGAGCACAGGCAGAGTGATTTAGCATAATTCTTAAGGGCCCTAGGATTTTTGGAATGGTCAATGAGCACTGGCTTCAATTTAAAGTGAGCAGCTGCATTAGGCCCTAAAAAGAGTGTCAGCCTGTCCTTTGAAGCTTTGAAGCCAGGCATTGATTTCTCTGTAGCTATGAAAGTCCTACATAGTATCTTCTTCCAAGAGAAGGCTGTTTGGTCTATATTGAAAATCTGTTGTTTAGTGTAGCCTCCTTCATCAGTGATCTTAGCTAGATCTTCTGGATAACTTGCTGCAGCTTCTACACTGGCACTTGCTGCTTCACCTTGTACTTTTATGTTATGGAGACGGCTTCTTTCCTTAAACCTCATGAACCAAACTCTGCTAGCTTCCTCGCCTCTCACAGCCTTCAGAGTTAGGGTTTTTGTCTTGGTCTATCTTCTGTTGCTTACAAGAGAATACCTGGATAATTTATAAAGAACAGAAATTTATTTCTTACAGTTTGGGAGTCTGGGAAGTCCAAGGTCAAGGGGCTACATCTGGTGAGGACCTTTTTGCTGGTGGGAACTCAACAGAGTCCTGAGGTGGCACATGGCATTGCTAGGAGAGGGGGCTGAGCAAGCTAACATGCTAGCTCAAGTCTCTCTTCCTCTTCTTATAAGGCTACCAGTTCCACTCCCAGGAGGATCCATTAACACATTAACCAATTAATCTGTTAATTCGTGAATGAATTAATCCATTTGTGCGGGCAGAGACATCCTGATCCAGTAACCTCTTAAAGGTCCCACCTGTCATACTGCCACATTGAGGATTAAATTTCGACATGAGTTTTGGAGGGCACGAATATTCAAACCACAGCCAACTTGCCCTGGACTAGGCTTTGCCTTAAGGGAATGTTGTGGTTAGTTTGATCTATCCAGACCACTAAAACTTTCTCCATGTCAGCAATAAGGCTGTTTTTCTTTCTTATCAATCACGTGTTCACTGGAGTAGCACTTTTAATTTCCTTCAAGAACTTTTCCTTTGTATTCACAACTTGGCTGTTTGGTGCAAGATGCCTAGCTCTCAACCTGTCTCAGCTCTCATGATGCCTTCCTCACTAAGCTTAACTATGGCTAGCTTTTGATTTAAAGTGAGAGACGTGAGACCATTCCTTTCACTTGAACACTTAGAGGCCATTGTATGGTTATTAATTGGCCCAATATTTATATCGTTGTGTCTCAGGGAATAGGGAGGCCCAAGGAGAAAGGGACATAAACAGGGGTACGGTCAGTGGAGCATTCGGAACACACACAACATTCATTGATTAAGTTTGCCATCTTATGTGGGCACATTTTGTGACACCCAAAACAGTTACAGTAGTAACATCAAAGATCACTGATCACAGATCACCATAACAGATATGTTAATAATAAAAAAGTTCTAAATATTGCAAAAATTACCAAAACATGACACAGAGGTAGGAAGTGAGCACATGCTGTTGGACAAATGGTGCCAACAGAATTTCTCAACACAGGGTTGCTGCAAACCTTCAATTTGTAAAAAACACGGTATCTGCGGAGCGCGATAAAGTGAAACACAATACAACAAAGCATGTCTGTATGTAGTAAGACTCAAATAAAAAATATTTCCTAATAATCAACTGAATTACAATGCTGTAGCCTAACTACCCCTCAGTTTTGGCAATGCCTGTGTTCTAGAAAACTTGCCTCTCAAATTATGATTCACGGACCAGCAGCAGCAACGTCATTTGGAACCTTGCTAGAAATGCAGAAAGATACCAGGCCTGGCTTAGTCCTAATGAATCAGAATCTGCACCTTAAGATCCCATGTCATTCCCATGAACATTAAAATGTAAGAAACATTCTTACGATTAGGCTTGAAAAATTCCATTTATAACTGGGGCTCTTTGACCTGGTCATGGGGAAAATATAAAATTAATAAGTTCTAACTATTATCCCTAAAGCAAAGGATTATGAGGGCTCTAATTCATCCTCCCAGACAAAGTACATGCATTGCTACAAGGGAAGAGAATGTTTAATGTTTATAATTATCCTTTAAGAACCGTCTGAAAAATACTCTTATTTCTGTTCAGTGTCTGTTAGTGAAATCAGTCCTTAATACCTCTGGTGAGATAAGAAAGCAGTGTTGGATGCCACCCTAACCAGTACTTTCTTAACCCAAGAGACGAGTCAAGGCAACTTTCCCCTTTCAAGTGGTCCTCTGGTCATTCCCTGGCCTGGATGGAGGACACACTCCTCTGAGCCTCCCCCTGCAACTTAAAAACTCAGAACAGCTCAGACATCTAGAGGAAAACATCCACCAACAAAGGGCAGATCCCAATGCAGGTAAAATTTAGATAATGCTTAGTGATGTGTTCAATAGAGAAAAACAGGGAAGAAGGCAATTCTTTTTAACAGCCATTTATCCTTGATTTCCTAAAACTTTAGTCAGATAGTTTTATAAGCAGTCAAAGAAAGGCCTCACTTGAGGAGGGAGTCATCCCTGGCTTTGGCAAGGTGACAATTAGAGACCCAGCAGTCAGAGAAGTAGAAAGTGACCAGGGAAGTTCCAGATGGTGCAAGTCAAGGCAGAAACTTCCAGAAGCCCTGAGTGAGTAGTGATGGAAAAGCCCCTGGGTGAATGAGATGGGCGAGGGCCAAGACAGACTAGGTCCTGGGGTTTGACTGGGAGGAATCAACAAGGGGCCTTCTAAAATCACCCTCGTGGGGCATGGGCAGAATAAGGAAGCCAGAGTGCAGCGAGATGGTGGACATGTAGGACCCGGGGGGAAAAATATGGCACCCAGAAGGGAAGCAAAAATCCAGGAGGTCTTGTTTTAAAGTGGATTAGAGTTTTGTTGTCCAATACGGTAGCCACATGTGCCTACCGAGCACTTGAGATGTGGCTTATGGCACATGCTGAAATAATAGTTTGGTTATATGGTGTTAAATACATTATGAAAATTAATTTTACCTGCTTTTCATGTGACTGCTAGAAAATGTTTAATTACATGCATGGCTTGCATCATACTTCTATTGGACAGCGATGAAGCCCTCACTCATTTACAGATTCATTCACCAAACATTTGTGGACTGTCTCTCTGCCACTTGTGAGGCACTGGGCTGGGTGCTGAGGCGACGAAGTTGAAAAAGACAAAGAATCAGCTCTCATGGAGGCTTAAAGGTTACAGGTCAGAGTGAAGATTTTCCAGTACATTCCTTGCATTCTGCTTTCATTTTAGAGTAAGAATGAAAGAAAAAAATCAGATAAATATGGCAGGTGTGAAACACAGGAAACAGGCCAAACCTTAAATTGCTCTTGGCAAGAAATATTTTTATAAACCAAATGCTGAGGGGTATGGGGGGGCTCTTAGCCACATAGCGCAACTTGCACTTAGGGATGATTATGTTGACATTCTGTTTCACTGTCAGGAAACAAATTAGCCATAGAGTCTATGTTCAATAGTAGTGGCCACGTGAAGCTCTTAGTATTTGGCCTTCATTGGAAGTGAGACATCCCGTACACAAGACCCACTCTTAAGAAGTAATTGTGCTAGTGAACAAAATAAATGTCAGGTATTTGATAGGCACATTATCCGAGGAGATTGGAGAAAGTTCTAAGAAACTATTATCCATCCATCCCCTTCCAACCAAACCCAAATCCCAGTTGTTACTGTTTATAAATGAGTGGATTTCTTAGAATCGCAAAGTTTAAGCCACCTTGCCTTTTACAAGCTTAGAAACAGATGAGGTTTAAAAGTATGGACTAATTAACTACAAAAAAAAAAATTGAGAACTTTAACATGAAGAAATTTGCCATCTGAAAGGTTTCAGTTCTGGGTTTTGTAGCACTAGAATGACTCATTTATCAACTGCCCACAGTGTATTCTGGTCGCAGAGTCTGGCATGAAATCCCAGAACTGCTGTCTAACTAAAATCTTTATTTTTAGAGTAAGGATGAAGTTAGTAACTTTATCAATAAAGATCTATTACCCATGGTGGCGAATACTGCTCAAGGATAGATCTGCTCGGCCAGGCGCAGCGGCTCACACCTGTAATCCTAGCACTCTGGGAGGCCAAGGCGAGCGGATTGTTTGAGCTCAGGAATTCGAAACCAGCCTGAGCAAGAGTGAGACCCCGTCTCTACTAAAAATAGAAAGAAATTAATCGGACAACTAAAAATATATAGAAAAAATTAGCCGGGCATGGTGGCACATGCCTGTAGTCCCAGCTACTCAGGAGGCTGAGGCAGGAGGATTGCTTGAGCCCAGGAGTTTGAGGTTGCTGTGAGCTAGGCTGACGCCACGGCACTCTAGCCTGGGCAACACAGTGAGACTCTGTCTCGAAAAAAAAAAAAAAGGATAGATCTGCTCTTTTGGAGGAAGGAGGGTTGGTTGGAGTGCCCTGTCCACCTCTCAGAACAATTGCTTAGTCTCAGCCTCTGGAGAGGTGGGACAACCACTGTTTGAGCAAATGACTCCATTACCGATTAGTCACCAGGAGATAATCTATGGTGATCTCAGATCTTGACTCGGAAGTCCGTAACAGCCAGGGTTCCCAGTCTCTTCTGTGAGGAGGACACGTCGGTCACTTCCCTGAGTTTGCTGCCCTTCACCAAAGGAGAGCAGTTGTGATGGCAGCAACCAACCTGGAGAGAGATTTACTGGGGAATGTTTTAAGGCCAACTGGTAAAGCTCCCCATCTATTCTTTGGGAAGCATTCATTTCCTCAGATAAGGCTCAGAACAGGCAGGTATAAAGAAAACACTGTTTTATTAAAACAGAACTAAGTATCTTACATTAGCATCAGAAAAGGGTAACTTGGAACAAGCTTCGAAGAAATATAAGAACATGGCTTGTTCAGATGCCAGTTTTCTTACACCTGGGGGAAAAGGCCTACAAATTTCAGAGAAATGGGAAACCCAAAATAGGAGGAGGGGCCTCAGAAATCTCATTGGGCTTGAGAAAGGAAACAGGACACACGGGCCAAATGATAAATGACATCACACTGCTCAGGAGTCTGTAAATTTATTGAGTAAAAACAAAATCAATGTCAGACATTAAATTTGATTTGGTTCGAATTTGGCTGATGTCCATCTGCAGCAGAGAACTGAGGTGAGGAGGATACACAGTGACGCTGGCAAGGGGACACTGAACAGAACAGCTCCCCATTAACTGTAGAAGCAGCATCACACAGCAGAGTGAGTCAGTTAACCATGGCAGGGACCTGATGTTTAACGCACAGGGGTAAAACCAGGGCAAGCACAGACTTTTGAGAGAGAAGGCCGGAACATTCGGAGAACAAGCCACAGCCGAGGCTGGCTGGGGAACAGCAGTTGCTGTACATCTTCTGATCACTTGGGGAACACAGTGATCACATCGTAGCCCTCAGGTGGTGTGACCCGCTCCCGGGCATGCTTTTCACAGTAGATTTGATCCTCCACGAAGAAATGGCCCTTCTGTTTCAGGTTGGTGCCACAGTCGGTGCACACGTAACACTCAGGGTGGCGGTGGCGGTCCCGCAGCTTCACAAACACGCCACTGTAGGAGCAAGGGAGGAAAAGAGCTCCATCAGTGACAAGCACCTGCAGGTGGCACCAGGGTTCTGCACGGTCCATCTGGGGCTGGGGCCTGGGGCTCCTCTGCAGAGGCCCATTCAAGGGTGGACCAGCACCTCCCAACCAGCCTCCAGTCGTAGGGGCTTCTCATTCCCGGGGTCCAGAGACATTATTCTAGAAGCCCCACCTACTGCAGCAGCGCAGCCCCGCGGTTACTGGTTTTACATGCTCATAACCTAAGGGTTCCACAGCAAAGGAGAACCTGCCTCTGAGACACAGGATCTATGTGGTCTCTCTGCTCCATTTTTCCAGGCAGGATTTGTCTCCTTCACACCCAAAATGTGCAACACCCAGCACTTCCCTTATGTTCATGGTTTACCCGACCTAGAGGGCCTGCAAGACTGTGGGAAGCAGATACTCACACAATCCCAGTGCCACATTTGTCACACATGGGCAACTTCTGAGCATTTCCAATCGATGCAGCCACTTTGGTGACAGGAGCTTTAACACTTCTGAATCCTGAGGGCTTGTTGGGATCCCCTGAAATGAGGAAAACACTCATGTTGGCTAGGAAGGGCAGAATTGCATAAATATCCCAGAGCCACTTAAATATATGTTCAAGCAAGGTCACGGGCACTGGAGTCAAACAGATGTGACTCTGCTGTGTGATCCTGGGCAAGTTACCTAACTTCTCTGGTCCCTAGTTTCTTTTTCTATAAAACAGGAGATCAGGCCGGGCGTGGTGGCTCACACCTGTAATCCTAGCACTGTGGGAGACCAAGGAGGGTGGATCGCTCAAGGTCAGGAGTTCAAGACCAGCCTGAGCAAGAGCAAGACCCCGTCTCTAGTAAAAAATAGAAAGAAATGATCTGGACAACTAAAAATATATAGAAAAAATTAGCTGGGCATGGTGGCGCATGCCTGTAGTCCCAGCTACTCGGGAGGCTGAGGCAGAAGGACTGCTTGAGCCCAGGAGTTTGAGGTTGCTGTCAGCGAGGCTGACGCCACAGCACTCACTCTAGCCCGGGCGAAAAAGCAAGACTCTGTCTAAAAAAAAAAAAAAAAAACAAAAAAACAGGAGATCATTTTTCCCTTTACGATAGTATAAAAAGATTAATATACATATATACACATACATAAAGCTTTCTTACAGTACCTGGCAACACAAATTGCTTAGATACAGAAAGAAACCAGATCAAAAAAAAAGCAAAACCATCACAGCACAGCAAGCTACACAGAAGCCAGATGAAAATCATCCACTACAGAGCAGAGGAAGGAGCCTTCTGCAGTCGGCTGGGTGTATATAAAATAAGCCCCTGGCTGCTGGATGCCGAACTGCCTACAGCCCGGCTCATCACACCTTAGGTAACAAAGTCCCGTGCTGTGGTAGCTATTAATAATCACATCACTTATCTTTGTACTATGACAAGGCCTAGCAGTATTGCTGGGTTCGTCAGCTATTTATACGTCTCTCTCCACAGACTGTGAATTACCCAAGCACCAGAATCTTGTTTTATACACTTTTTTTATATACCCCACAGAGCCTAGCACAGGGCTCAGCAAATAACAGAGCCTCAATAAATGTGCAGAAATGAATGATAAGATGCCGTGACAAGTGCATGACGGTCCCTACCTTAGTCCAACATGCTTTAGCCCAGGAAGATACAGAAGTCTCTACACCATTGGTGGTTTGGAACAGCCACCTGGGAGCATCCCAGGTTCCAGGAGGGATTTCATAAAATTCACAGACCAAGGGCTCCCCCCACAGGCCAGCTGAATGGGCATCTCCAGGAGATTCTATCCTACACCCCTGGCTAAACCCACTTCTTTCTTAGATTAAAGCAGCTGTTCTCAAACTTTATTGTGCATCAAAATTTCCTTGAGAGCTTATTAAACCACAGATTGCTTGGCCCCATCCCCAGAGTTTCTGATCCAGAAGGCCCAAGAATTTGCGTGTCCAACAAGTCCCTAAGTGTGCTGGTGCTGCTGGTCCAGGAACTACTGGACCAAGAACAAGAGCAAAGAAAGGGCTTCCTGTGCAAGGCGAGGGGGCGGGGAGAGGGCCACCCCAGAACTGCAGTCATGCTGGGCAATCCTGGGGCTGGCAGATGAGGGCCCTGGTTCTCTTATCCTTTTAGAAAATGAGTCCCTGGATCTAACCAGTGCTTCTGAACCCAAAATTGAGATGAAGGCACATTCAGGATGCCCCTGGCTGGCATGGCTGACTATATATTTTACCCACCTTGCCATGCTTCTCTCTGGTCAGCGTTTCCCCACTGGGAGTGATTCTGTCCCCTAGAGAACAGTTTTGGTTGTCACAACTGGAGGGGGAGTGCTACTAGCATGGAGCAGGCAGAGGCCAGGGTGCTGCTAAACATCCCAAAATGCACAGGGCAGCCCATGACAAGGACTCCTATAGCCCAAAATGTCGGTAACATCAAAGTTGAGAAATGCTGCTCTCGGGGGAAAAGACACCTCCATCCACAGACTTTGGCCAGTGGAATCTGAGCAGATGTGAGCTTTGTTCAGGCAAAAGCACTAAGTACATTTGTGTGGTTTGGCCCCGTCCTCAGGGAGCTTGCACCTTGTGCCATGAACAGCAAGCCTCAGGGAGAGCCTCTCCCTTCACTGGGCTTCTGGAATGAGAAGGCTCCGGGCGCCAGGCCCTTCCCTGCCCGGCCCAGCTAAGCCACAGCTACCCAGCAGCCCTGTGGACACGAGGTGCCCTCTGCTGACTGATACAATGTGAGAGCTAGTCTGGGGTACTTTGCTGGAAGTGCGTGAACAAAGCCTGGACTCTCCATAGCCCTCTCGTGGTGCACATGGCACAGTCAGCCTCCCCCTTCAGAGCCTGGACCCTCCTGCACTGGGGACCTGATGCACACGGATGTCCATCTGGCAACACAGGAGATGGGGCAGCAATTAGGAGGCTCCATCGCTTTACGCTGTGAGCTCCACAGACAGGCCTGGGAAGGCTCGGCTCTGCCTCACCAGCAGGACCATCAGGGGAAACCACCTTAGTGCTTCCATTTTCCCTTCCTTCGGGAGGAGGCCACAGCCCCAATTTTGTTCATACATATTTTTTGTATTAATTTTGATTTTTTAAAAATATTGCACGAACTGACATCTTTGTCCTGATTATTGAGTTTTCTAGTGCCCCCTTAAATTTTGCACCCAAGGCGATGCCTCACTCGCCTCACTCACCTCACCCTAATCCTGTCCCTGCCTAGAGGGGTCTCAGAAGGGCCTGAGTGGACAACTTCTCCAAGCATTGTGCCTCGAGCATCCGAACGCGCTCCCTCATTTTCTGACTGACGGTGCCGTAGCCCCCTTGGCTGCCTACCCGCCATGACAAGGAAATGGCGGCACCTCTGCATACCTCACGGCTCAGAAATACAAAGCAACTGTGTCAAGAGAACCAGCCCAGTGAGGCTGGGGTCTCTTACATGATGGGCTTTTTCACCTAACTCATCTTTCAGCATGAAAATCACCAGGAAAGGGGAGAGGTACAAGAGGGTACAATGAGAGAAGGCCAGGAGGGACATGAAATGCCCAAGTGGTAGGAGAAACCACATTCCTTTCTGGAACGAAGAGACTTAACTGGGTAACATTGGGCACCGCTAAATAACACAGGCCTCACTGCGGCCTGTTCAGCCCTGCAGCGCCACCTGCTGGCCTGAGGTTTTTTTGTCTCTCAGCAATCCAGCCAACACTGTAAATTCAAAGAAATCGCTCTTCTTCCTTTCATCTCAACTAGCTTACAGTAAAAATATTAGCTTCCTTTGGACTCCAGGAAACTAAAACAATGTCCAAATTTCTCTTCTTCCCTAATATTTCTGGGTGTGTTCAGTAGGGAACTTGCCAGGAAGGCAGGAAGGACTCCCCAGGAAGACGAATCTGTAGCTGGGAGCGTTGAGAAGGGAGGTTGCTGTCCCTCACTGCAGAGGGCACTCAGTCTCAGCCAACGCCGATCTCTTTGCAGCCCAGATCAGCCCGGCTGAGGCAGGATTCAAGCTCATAATCACCAGGTGTCCCTCCCAGGAGAGCCAACTCTCTCTTCCCAGGTGGGCATGTTGTGGAGAGGAAGAGAGATCAGGAAAGGTGGCTCCAGGGAGGTGCCCGTGCCCCAGGGAAAGGGACCAAGACAGGGTGCAGTGGGTGGGGTATCACAAGGACCAGGAAAGGGTGCACACCCCAGTTCTCCAGAGACAGCTGGCAGTGAGAATCACAGGAGGTGCTGAAGACAGCCAGCAGGCCACGCACCCACAGGTCATCTTTGGGAGAAGGGGAAAAAAGCATCCCTTCTCCAACACAAGTACCTGCCACAAATTTCTCATAATATACTATTGTTATTCAGTGAAGATACCTTTCCTGCTATCCACTTGAACATTATCATATTATAAAACAGACAGCATTTGATGTTTACAACGTGAAGCGTTGTCTCCTGAGACCTGCAGAACCACACAGGGTGCCCTGGGTGCCTTGTGCATCAGAGCTCACCCCGTGGACAAGAGAGCATCCTGATGAGGTTTCAAACATCATACTAACTATGAAGTACCTCCTCAGTCGCATGATGGGTGTTTTGCACAATTACGACATTTGAGAAAAACAGGCCTGGAAAGGTTCAGAGACCTGCCTAAGGTCACATGGTAAGGATGTGGCCACACTGGACTCTTGGGTCCTCGACAGGCCATCTACCCTAGAGCAAAAGCAAACACATGGCCTCAAAGGCAAGCCAGGCACCTGGCTTCACTGGGCACTGATGCATCCTCGTTCTGTTTCTCATTGCCACAGCCTTCACCCACTCCTGCTCCTCGGCCACCGCCAGCCGGTGGTACGTGGGCACCAAACAAATGGCCAAGAGACAGACCAGCAGAATCCCACAAAGCTCACTCTGACCTCGGCGTCCTGATGCGCATGTGAGAGACAAAGCCAGCCAGGCATGGAGCTCCCTAAACAAAGACCCCAGGGAAGTAAAGTGCGGTCAGGAGGGCACACTCTCTTTCTCTCTGTATCTCTCACTTTTTTAAAAAAGAAGTTTTAGAATTTTAAAAGCCTGTGCCTTCCAAAGCACACTGTGCTCTTTCCACCTACTCCAGGCCGTGTTCACCTGTGCTTCCGCAATGACTGATCCCCACGCCAGACTTGGAACAGGTGCCTCTGCCCGCAGGTGGGGCTGATTACCTTTTTCCTCAGACTCCAGGATTTCCTGCAGAACCAGAAATGACGTGGACTGTTTTGGGGGCTCGTTTAACTCCTGTTTCTCCTGAAGCATCTTGTAAACTTCAGATTCCTTGTCGATGACGAGGCTGCTTGGAGGCTGAGAATGGTCTAAGCTGTAAAGAATGTTAACTTCATTAGGACATGTCAGAAGTTAGAAATAATTTCACCAGGCACCTCCTCCAGGCACCTCCTCCAAGCAGACACCCCTGACTCAAAGGGTGGATAGAAATGAT
The DNA here is from genome assembly GCA_004363605.1 of Indri indri. Classification (NCBI taxonomy): domain Eukaryota; kingdom Metazoa; phylum Chordata; class Mammalia; order Primates; family Indriidae; genus Indri; species Indri indri. The sequence continues at coordinate 10,687 of RJWJ010022530.1, read as the reverse complement.
CCCAGTGGACGAAAGTCCTTTCTTAACTCAGCCACAGACCTTCTGCAAGGACAGCGAAGTGTCTGTAGTCAGATCTGGCTGCTGCTTCAGTGCAATCAGAGGTTTTTTTCCGCATAGCTTCAGTAATTCAACTACTTTTTGGTCTAACCCCATGAAATGGGAATGCTTCATTTCTTTCTAAACTACATAAACAACATTATGTCAAGAGAACATTTGGAAGAGGGAGAATGTCTACCACAACGTGACCGCTAAAAACTCAGCAGGGTCCCCACTGTACGGACCACATGCATTCTTTGCAAGAGCAGAAATCACAGGGTTCCTCATTCCTGATGACCTCAAAGTGCTTTCCCTGCCTGTATAAACTCAGAATTTCATGGCAAGGCACTCGTGTCTCCTCGCCTGTAACATGGAGGGGATGGTACCTGCTCTGCCGACTTCGCAGGGTTGGAGGCGAGGATGAAACATGCGGGTGCTCTGTACACAAAGTGTGCAGGCTCGGGGGTGAGGCAAGCCAGGCCTTGCCTCCCACACCTTCCTCCTGTCACTCTGGGTGCCCCAAGACAGGGGGCACAGGCAGAGCCATGGGGCTACTTTCCCCTCAAGCTCCATTTTCCAAGGGGAGGAGGGAGAAAGGCGGGTAGACTCTACCTGCAAATCTATTCCGAATCTGACCCCTTCTCACCTCCCCTCCCCGCATGCCCAAGCCATGCCATCACTGACCAGCGTGACTTATCAGCTGCATAACTTGTCCCTCTGCTGACATTCTGAGCCTCCGGACAGTTTTGTTTTCAACCAGAGGCCAGAGTGATATTTTAAACACTTGAATCAGACGGTGTCATGCTGTGGCTCAATGTATTCCCATCAGACTTGGAACCAAATATTTACAGTTTTAATAACAAAATACAAGTTTCATCAAATTCAACTCCTTTGGAGTAAAAGTTTATTACAAAAAGAAAAAAGGCCCCATGTTGTGGCCCAGCTTCCCCCTCCAGACGCAGTCCCTGCCACCGCTGTGGATCCTTCCACTCTAGTCAGACCGGCCCTCCTGCTGGGCCGGGGACACACCAGCCTCGCAGCCTTGCACTGACTGCTCCCTCGGTCTGGAATGCAGTGCCCAGGCAGCTCCATGGCTCCCGTGATCCATCCGGGCCTCTGCTCAAGTGCACTCCTCAGAGAGGCCTTCCTGACCCCAACTCACGGTAGTCCTCCCCATCCCCATCGCTCTCTACCCCCGACCTCACTCTCTCACCAGGGACTACACTTGCATTTGTTCATTTCTGTATTGTCAGTCTCCACCTAGAAAGTAAGCCCCATGAGGGCAGGGACGTGGCCTGTCTTGTTCCCCATCGTATCCCCAGGCCTGGCTCAGTTCCTGCCAGGGTCAGAGCTCGGCAGGTATCGGGTAAGTGCATAAACACTGCCTCCTCCTCCTCCTTGCTGCTGTCTCCCTGCTGTTGCAGGCTCACAGGGGTCCTCCAGGGCAGTCGGCCTCCGAGGGCTGTGCCAGGGACATGGGCAGCCCAGCCTCCTGGCCCCAGATCACCCCCTTGCTCTCAGCCTCTGCTGCTAGGGAAGAGGGACAGCGTACCCAGTGGAGCCACAGGGCAAGTATTCAGACGGCAGCACAATTTATTGATGGAGACGCATAGGTTTGTATGTAAACAAGTTGTACTTGCTAAGTGATAGTGCTATGTGCTATCCAGCCCAAACGGCTGCCTCCCAGCTTTAAGGATGCCAGCAGTGGCCAGGAATGGTTTTCCTCAGCAAGTTTAACTAGTCTTTCTTTGGGGCCAGAGGCACTTTTACAGGTGCAAATGAATTATACCATTACGCTTACTCACTCAAATAGCTCACACTGCATTTTAAAAAGAATACTGGGTAATATGCTTTCCTGGGTAATTCTCTGCAAGTTACTGTTCCCTTTCCTTCTTTCTTTCTCTCTCTTCTCTGAGACAACCTCTGGGGAAGCCCGGTCAGCCTCCTGGGGCACTTCAAGTACTCAGATCTGCAGATGGAAGCAGAGTCGGTCACAGCAATGAAGCTGCAGGTGTTCCCCTTCGACTCCATCCATGTTCTCACAGAAGAGGACAAGGCCCTCAAAGAACGACACAGGCTTTGCTGCTGCCAGAGAAGTCAAAATTTAAGTGGAAAGATTCATGGGCTGGTCGCTCCTGCTGGCTGCAGTTGTGGGAGGGGAAAGCAGCCACCCTGCCTGTCTGTCCTCCCCCTGGCCAGCTGGCCTCCGCCTTGGTCTCTCTCCCTCCACCTGCAGGGAACTGTGAGCACTTTGCATGGGGTCACTTGGCCCTGTTCCTTGAGTCCCATGCCTGACTCTGAGTCTTGAGCTTGGAACTTGCCCTAAAATAAGTATATTACATTGTTTTTGATAAATCTTTTTTCTATCACACTTAGAACTATCAAGATCTGACCTGGCATGTTCTTGGGAAGGATTTTTCCTCTTTGGTGTGTATTATGTCTGGAAGCCACCAAGGGAACTCTAAAAACGACAGGATCCAAACCACAAGGCCATCACATATTCTTCCAGCAAATAGCCTTGTAAACTATTTCCATGATTTAAAAAAAAGAAACACAATTTAATATTCATTCTTAAATAATATCCTTAAAACTGGACAATTTATAAAGCATTTTCAGTACCCATTACCTTACTTAAAGCACTGATACAACTAATTCAAAAATAATCTCTTAAGACCCAAAATCTAAGTCTTAGACATTACTATAAGATAATGATATAACACCACAATATCTTTAAAAAGTAATGAGGATAAAAATATGCATAAGAAATGGAGCAAAAAAATTCTCAGTTTTGTACAGAATAACAGCAATGAAAGAAAGAATACTACAGTGATAGGTTTTTGGAAAATATAATACACATGACTGAATCTCCAGGAGAACAGTTTTGAGGGTGGGACACTGGAAGTAAATACTTTCTTCCAAATTCACTCTGGACAGTTTAAATAACAAAATACAAGTGTTTAATCAAACTCAACTCGTTTGGATTAACTATACATTACACAAAGTTTCCTAGTTCTTGTTTCTCCCTGAGTCACTCTTGGAGCTAATGTGTATCAGTTCCCTAAATGTTTAATATTGTCTCCCTCGATTTTAGGTGCTGACCTCAAGGCCTGCCTTCCCAGGGATATTACAGCGAAGCCACGCTCAGCCTGAGGGGGTGGCTGACATAGCCAGGTGTACATGGTTCCCAGTGGTCTTCAGAATCTAAGGAGAAACTCCCCTTGAGCCCATCTCCCAGAGAAGGGTTTCAGAAGCCAAGTCTGCAGACCTTACGTGACTCACAGGCCTGCTCCAGCCAAAAGAGCACTTGGGGTGAGGGTCAGAAAGTCATGGAGGATGGAAAACAGCACGCCCATGGCTCTGGGACATGGGTCAGCACAGCAACCCTGGGATGGAAGCCACCCCCACCAGAAAAACGAAGTGACCAGGGGGGAATAGAAGGAGCTAATTTTTTTTTTTTTTTAACTTGAGCCATCACCTGTGACACCAACTTAATAATCTGTATATAAATCCCACCTCGGCTGGGCGCCATGGCTCACGCCTATAATCCTACCACTCTGGGAGGCTGAGGCGGGTGGATCTTTTGAGCTCAGGAGTTCGAGACCAGCCTGAGCAAGAGCGAAACCCGTCTCTTTCTAAAAATAGAAAGAAATTAGCTGGACAACTAAAAAGAGAAAAAATTAACCGGGCATGGTGGCGCATGTCTGTAGTCCCAGCTACTCTGGAGGCTGAGGCGGGAGGATTGCTTGAGCTCAGGAGTTTGAGGTTGCTGTAAGCTAGGCTGATGCCACAGCACTCTAGCCCAGGCAACAGAGTGAGACTCTGTCTCAAAAAAAAAAAAAGAAAAAGAAAAAAAAAGAAAGAAAGGAAGAAAGAAAGAAATCCCACCTAAAACAAGAAAGCTGTAAGAAAAAAATTCCCATTGCTGATACAACCTTAATGGGGTTATTTTCTTACACAGTGAGTGAATTTTGGTTCTTTAATAAAACTACCTACATGTGAGACAAAGATTGGAACAGAAAGAGGGATTACTTGAATTATAAGAAGCATCCAGGCCAGGTGCAGTGGCTCATGTCTGTCATCCCAGCAGTTTGGGAGGCCAAGGTGGGAGGATCACTTGGGGCTAGAAGTTCGAGACCAGCCTGGGCAACATAGCAAGATCCCATCTCTACAAATTAAAAAAACGTTTTAAATTAGTCAGGTGTGGTGGTGCACACCTGTAGTCCCAGCTACTGGGGAGCTGAGGCAGGAGGATTGCTTAAGCCAGAAGTTTAAGGTTACAGTGACATATGATTGCACTGTTGCACTACAGCCTGAGCGACAGAGTAAAAAAAAGAGAAAGAAAAAAAATTGCAGCAGCATCCAGGCAGGAGAAACACTCTTCATAAAAATCAGGTTTTTTTCTGTGAAGATGGAGTGGACACATATATTTTTCCCTGTCTCACCTACTCAACACAACTAAAAACTCTGGACATTACATATAAAACAAACATAAGACGACTTTGAAAGGAGGACAGAAGAAGGCAGACTGGCCAGGACCTCGGGACCTGAGGAATGTGGTGGTGAGCTCCCTGGATTTTCTTTCTGCCTCAGACATTCCAGACTAAGCAGCAACCGTCACAGAGAGAAAAACTCCCGAGAGGCCTGCTATTTTTGACCAAATGACCAAGAAAGGGGCAGCCCAGCAAGACACAAAACTTTGAAACAATAATCACTTTTCTCCAGCCAAATGCCAGAAAAGGCCAGTGGGCTGGCTGTCTGGACTTCCACCGTCACTAAGCTATGATGAGGTGCCCCGACTACCCCGCAGGTGTGGCATCAGAAGGCCACATAGGGGGCCCATAGTGTACCCTACTCAGCTGTAATGAAGAAAGCCTAATGCAGAGTCCAGACTCTCACCAGCACTCCACGGTGTCGAGGTCATCACTCACCCCAATCATGCCAGAACTCCCCCGCATCCAGCAGTATCCCCTGAGGTTACTAAGTACCCCCCAGAAACCTCAGGTGTCAATGCAGGCAGAGCGGAAAACTAGACTTCTACCCCCACCTGCCAGTAACAAGCCACCTTCAACCCCATTTCCTAGCCAGTGTTCTCAGCGCCCATGAAAACAGGAGGTTTCAGTAAGATCCAGAGTCTCGTAACAAAAAATGTCCAGGATTCAATTAAAAATTGCTTGCCTTAGAAGAACTAGGAATATCTCAAACTGAAAAAAAGACACTCAAAAGATGCCAACACCAAGATGACAGAACTGCTGGAATTATCTGACAAGGGTGTGAAAGCAGTCATCGTAAAAATGTTTCAATGAGTGATTATGTACACAGAAAAACAGATGAAAAAATACAAAGCCTCAGCAAAGAAATAGAAAGTCACAGTAAAGAAACAGAAGCTATAAAGAACCCAATGGAAATTCCAGAACTGAAATATAAAATAACCAACGGCAGCATAAAGGAGACAAAGAATCAGTGAACTAGACGACAGAACAATAGACATTACCCAATCTAAACAACAGAAATAGACTGGCGGAAGAAAAGAAGTGAAAAGAGCCTCAGAGACTTATGGGACTTTTATATAAAAGATCTAAATTCATGTAAATGGGGTCTCCAAGGAAGAGAAAGAAGGTGGGCTGAAAAAGTACCATAAGAACTAATGGCTGAAAATATCCCAAATGTGGCAAAAGACATAAACCTACAAATCCAAGAAGCAGAGTGAACACCAAACAGGATAAACCCAAAGAAATCCACAGCCAAACATATCACAGTAATTTCTGAAAAGTAAAACAAAGAAAGAATTTTCAATTCTTTAAGGGAAAAATGCCACCTTACCTACAGGGGAAAATGAATTCAAATGACGGCAGATTTCTCATCAGAATCCATGGAGACAAGGACATGGTCCATTTTCAAGTGCTAAAAGAAAAGAACTTCCACCCAGAATCCTATATCCAATGAAAATATCCTTCAGGAATGAAGGGGAAAACAAGACATTCTCAGATGAAGAAAAACTAAGGGAATTTAGCGCATGCCAGCATTAATCAAAGGAAAGTGGGAGTGGCTACCTTAATATCTGATAAAGCATACCTCCCAACAAATAAATTTACCAGAGATGGAAAGGGACATTATAAAATCAAAAAAAGGTTCAACCTACTAAGAAGCTACAGCAATCTTAAGTGTGTATGCATCAAACAACAGAGCTTCAAAATGTAAAGCAAGAACTGACAGAACGAAAAGAAGAAAGAAAGTCACAATTATAGTTGAAGACTTCAATACCTGTCTTTTAACAAGCAACAGAACAACTAGACAGAAAACCAAGAAGGATATAGAAAAACTCAACAGCACTATTAGCCAACATGATCTATTTGGCTTTTGTAAAACACTCTATCCAAAAACAGCAGAACATTCTTTTTGAGGATCGACAGAACACACATCAAGGCAGACCATATCCTACCCTTAAAACAAACCTCGACAAATGTTGAAGAACTGAAATTATACAGAGTGTGTTCTCTGACCACAATGGAATGAAACTAAAAATTAATAACAGAAAGAAAACAGGAAAATCTCTAAACACTTGAAAATTACCCACGCTTATAAACAATACATAAGTCAAAAAGAAAGTCTGAAGAAAAATAAAAAAAAATACATCAGACTGAATGAAAATGAAAATACAACATATCAAAATCTGTGGGACACAGCGAAAGTAGTGTGGAGAAGGAAACGCATAACACTAAATGTATACATACACTAAAAAAGGGAAGAAAGTCTCAAATTGACAATCTACAGCCCATCTCAAGAACCTAGAAAAAGAAAAGCAAAATAAACCCAAAGCAAGCAGAAGGAAGGAAATAAAGGTAAGGGCATAAATCAATGAAACTGAAAACAGAAAAACAATTTTAATATATATATTCTTTGAAAACATCAATAAAATTGACAAACCTCTGGCAAGATTGACAAAACAAAACAAAACAGAGAGAGGCACACTTTACCACTATCAGGAATAAAACAGGGGATCTCACAACAAACCCTGCAGATATCAAAAGGATAATAAGAAAATACTATGAACAACTCCACACACATAAATTTAACAACTTAGATGAAATGGACTAATTCCTTGGAAGCCATAAACTACCATACCCCACTCAATATGAAATAGATCATATGAGTAACCTATAAACACCAAGGATATTTATTGAAAGAATAATTTTAAAATTACTCCAAAAAGAAATCTCCAAGACCTGATGGTTTCACTAGAGAATTCTACCAAACATTCAAAGAATTAACACCAATTCTACACAATCTCTTCCAGAAAACAAAATAAAACATTTCCTGGCTTATTTTGTAAAGTTAGTATTACCCTGATACCAAAACCAGGCAATAAGGGTACCAAAAAAGAGGGAAACTACAGACTAGTATCCCTCATAAATACAGAAGCAAAATTCCTGAACAAATTATTAGAAAATAGAATTCAGCTATATATAAAAAGAATGATGTGCCATAACCAAATAGAGTTTATTCCAGGGATACAAGGCTGGCTTAGTACACAAAAATCCGTCAGTGCAATCCTCTATATTAACAGACTAAAGAAAAAAAAAAATCGCTTGATCCTATTAATTCATGTAGAAAAACCATTTGACAAAATTCAATACCCATTCATAGTAAAAACTCTAGCAAAATAGAAATAGAGGGGAACTTCCTCAACTTGATAAAGAGAATCTATAAAAACATCATACTTAGTGGTGAAAAGCTGAATGCTTTCCCCTGAAGATTGAAAACAAGGCAAGAATATACGCTCTCACCACTCTTACTTACAATAGTGCCGTAAGTTGTAGTCAGTGTTATAAGAGGCAAGAAAAGGAAATAAAAGGCATAAAGATCGGGGAAAAAGACATAAAAACTGTCTGTATTTGCATATGACATAATTGTGCAGGTAGAAAATTACAAGAAATCTACAAAACAAACAAAGAAAAAACTACTAGCACTAATAAATTAATTCAGCAAGGATACACTAAAATAAACATACAGGACACAAGATAAAAATAACAAAAAAATTCGATGTGCTTCTTTATACTAGCAATGAACATGCAGACATTGAAATTTAAAATACTATTTACAATTACTCAAAAAGTAGATTTACCATCTTAAATGTAAATCTAACAAAACTTGTGTGGGGCTTATATGCTGAAAACATCAAAATGTTGATGAAAGAAATTAAAGAAGATCTAAATAAGTAGAATGGTACCATGTTCATGAATTGGAAGATTCAACAAAGTAGAGATGTTACTTCTACCTAAACTGATACATGCGTTTAAGACAGTTCATACTAAAAACCCAGCAAGATTTTGCAGACATAAACAAGATTATTCTAAAATTTATGTGAAAAGGCAGAGGAACTAGCATAGTTAAGACAATTTTGAAAAAAGCATAAAATGGGAGGAATCGGACCACCTGATTTCAAGACTTTTTTTATAGCTACAGTAATCAAGACTGTGGTATTGGCCAGGTGTGGTGGCTCATGCCTGTAATCCTAGCACTCTGGGAGGCTGAGGCAGGTGGATCGTTTGAGCTCAGGAGTTCGAGACCAGCCTGAGCAAGAGCGAGACCCCAGTCTCTACTAAAAAAAAGAATAGAAAGAAATTAGCTGGACAACTAAAAATATATAGAAAAAATTAGCTGGGCATGGTGGCGCATGTCTGTAGTCCTAGCTACTTGGGAGGCTGAGGCACAAGGATTGCTTGAGCAATCCTTGCTGTGAGCTAGGCTGATGCTACGGCACTCTAGCCTGGGCAATAGAGTGAGACTCTGTCTCAAAAAAAAAAAAAAAAAAGGACTGATATTGATGAAGGGAAAGATCTATAGATCAATGGAACAGAACAGAAAACACAGAAATAGACCCACACAAATATGCCCAACTGAGTTTTATTTTAACAAAGGTACAAAAGACATTTAATAGATGAAAGCCTTTTGAACAAATGATGCAGAACAACCATTTGTTGAATCTCACACCCCATACAAAAATTAACTCAAAATGCATGAAATACTTATATGTAAAAAGCAAAAACTATGTATGATTCACCAGAGAAGCCATCTGGCCCTGGACTTTTCTTTGTTGGTGTGTTTTTGATCACTAATGCAATCTCCCTACTAGTAATAGATCTCTTCAGATTTTTTATTTCTTCAGGATTCAGGTTTGGTAGATTGTATGTTTCTGGGAATTTGTGCATTTCTTCTAGGTTATCCCATTTGTTAGCATGTATTTATTCATAGTACTCTCATATTATCCTTTTTATTTCTGTGACAGCCTAACGAGATTGCATTAGTAATCAAAAACACCCCAACAAAGAAAAGTCCAGAGCCAGATGGCTTCTCTGGTGAATTCTATCAAAAATGTAAAAAGAATTAAAGCTAATCCTTCTCAAAGTTTTCCAAAAACCTGAAGAGGAGGAACACTTCCAAACTCATTCTATGAGGCCAGTATTACCCTATACCAAAACCAGACAAAGATACACACACACGAAAAAAAAGAAAACTGTAGAGCAATATCCCTGATGAATGCTGATGTAAAAATCTTCAATAAAATACTAGAAAACCAAATTCAATAGCATATTAAAAGGATTATACAACATGACCATGTGGGAGTTATTCCTGCAATGCAAGGATGGTTCAACATACAAAAATCAATCAATGTAATACACCACATTAACAAAATGATGGACAAAATCCACATGGTCATCTCAATTATGCAGAAAAAACACTTGACAAAATTTAATATCATAGCATGAAAAAAACAATCAACAAAGTAGGAATAGTAAGAAAATTACCTCAACATAATAAACGCCATGTATGAAAAGCCTACAGCTAACATCATACTCATTGGTGAAAAACTGAAAGCTTTTCCTCTAAGATCAGGAGCAAGGCAAAGATGTCCACTTTCACCACTTCTTTTCAACACAGTATTAGAAGTCCTAATAAGAGCAGTTAGGAAAGAAAAGGAAATAAAAAGCATCCAAATTGAAAAGGAAGAAGTAAAATTATTAATATCTCTGTTCAAAGATGCTATAATCTGACATGTAGAAAACCCTAATGATTACACACACACACACACACACACACACACACACAATTGAAACTAATGAATGAATTCAGCAAAGTTGCAGGATACAAAATCAACACACAAAAAACAGTTGTGTTTCTACACACTAACAATAAATAATCCAAAAAGGAAATTAAGAAAGCAATTCCATTTACATCAAAAAGAATAAAATACTCATATAAAAATGAATTCAAATAGATTAAAGACCTAAACATAAGGCCTGAAACTATAAATACAAAGCTTCTAAAAGAAAACATAAGGGAAAAGCTTCATAACATTGAATTTGGCAATGATTTTTTGGATATGACAACAAAAACACAGGCAACAGGCTGGGCGTCGTGGCTCACACCTATAATCTTAGCACTCTGGGAAGCCGAGGCGGAGGATCGCTCAAGGTCGGGAATTCAAGACCAGCCTGAGCAAGAGTGAGACCCTGTCGCTACTAAAAATAGAAAGAAATTAGCTGGACAACTAAAAATATGTAGAAAAAATTAGCCGGGCATGGTGGCGCATGCCTGTAGTCCCAGCTACTCGGGAGGCTGAGGCAGAAGGATTGCTTGAGCCCAGGAGTCT
>RJWJ010022529.1:0-21440 GCA_004363605.1 Indri indri | reverse complement strand
TTGAATCTGTGATTCATTTAGTTTATCCTGATATCAGTGGATGTACGAATCCAAATTTCTCTTTGTCCAGGTGACTACCAGTTGTCCCAACACCATTTATTTATTGAAGGCCCTTCTTCACTGTTATGCTGATTTGAGAGCCACCTTTATCATATACTACCTTCCAATAAGTTTTGAAATCTGCTTCTGGACTTTCTCATATGTATAGTTTTTTAATGCCTGCCTCCTTACTGGACTCTAAGTTGCCTGAGGGTGAGGACTGTGTCTGTTTTGTTTTGCCTGTGTCCCCAGAGTTTGGAATAGTGCCTGGCACATGGCAGACCCTGAATACATATTGGTTGTATTTGGCGAATGTTCATGAAATTCTAGGACACTGCTTCCCTTTTCCCCACAAATAGGTTTAAAGAGTATTTAATATTTTTAATTTAATAAATATTTTATAGACACTGGAAATAAAAAAATGGGTGATAGAAAATATACAATTATGTACTTCTATTTGAGGTACATAACATTTTCTCTTAAGCCAAATATTAATATTTTAACCAAAACGTTTAATTCAATATATATCTTGACAGGAAACAAAGAGTATTAAAATTGTAACATCTAAAGGAAACACATTAAACACAAACAATATAAATCAATTTTTATATACAGTAGACACTTGGACCTTTCAGATGCAACATTGGTTCTTTTACCCATTTCTAAGTAATCGTGGAGGTCTAAAATAGTTAATAAGTGGCAATACTTCTAGGAAGCATTATTTTGAAATAGAAACATTAGTATGTAAAAGCAAGTCGCCCAACTCAAGCTTGATCTTAGCCCATCGGGCCCCAGTATTTGCTTTTCAGAGCAACTTTGCTATTCTTATTATACTTATTGATGTTTGACTTCGTTTGATACCCATAATTGCACTAAATACATCATTCACTCCTTTATATTGAGAAGGAAACTCAGACAATTATACACTATAACTGGCAAAGAATTTGGGGATTTGCAAAGATCTCAGGACATATTCCTTGCAAATGTCAATAATCTACTGTATTTAAAAAGTGCAGCATTTGATTGTAGAATTATTAATACATTCAGATAATTTTATTTCATTCTTCATTAGCAAAACAGCAGCATTAACAGCAAAATAGCACTCAACTTCAATAATATGCAAATACATCTTAAAAATCAGATGTTAATGAGACAGCAAGTAACTACCTGTTAAATAGTAACAACATATTTAATAGCCCTTTTAATGGTATAAAAAATAGAAGCTCAAGATCTCCCTCCTCTGTTTAGTAACTGATGTTATCTTTCCTTGCCCCTTATTATCAGGATATCAGTGTATGGGGGGCATTTTTTAAAACATGTTGAACTTAAGAATTTTAATTGTATCCAATGCAAACTCTTTTAAGAATGAAAGATTCTCTAATAGACATCTTACTATACTGTTTAAAAATAAAAGAACATAGGACTGGAATGAAAGAGACCTAGAACTTAATCCAACTGTGAACATGAATTCACTGTATTGTTCACTGAATAAATTTGTGCAAGTCACACAGCTTCTCTGGTTATATATTACACCTACAAAATGAGTGGAATTTGCCATAACATCCCTAATATTCATTCAGGTTTTAAATAATCTAAAATCCCATAGTCCTGTGATCTGTCTCTAAGCATACCATTCTTTATGACTATCTAGATGCCAATTCTAGCTGATCATATTTACTAAAGGTTAAAGATTAAAGGGTGTCTTTTTTGTAATTTTTATTGCGAAATATTAGGGGGTACAAGTATTCTTCTTACATGGATGAATGGTATAACGCTGAAGTCAGGGCTTTTAGTGTGCTCGTCACCAGAATAGTGTACATTGTACCCAATAGGTAAGTTTTTATCCCTAGGCTCCCTCCGACCGTCCCCCTTCTTAGTGTCCAATGTCCTTTACACTACTTTATGACCATGTGTACAAAAGGGTGTATTAAATTGGATAGCTATGGCGGACTTTGCAAATCAAAAAAATAACTATTGAGTGGAATGGAAGGAATTTTGCAAAATAACCTTCTAATTGATGAGAATATTTCAGAGCTGCTCCATATTGCAATTTTATACATAACAGCATTTCAACTGAACAACTTGCAACCATTTGATTCTCTATAAAAGAATAAAGCAATAAATCTAATTTTGCTATTGGAGCTGTATATATTTTGTACCAACTGTTAAACTGCCAAACAGTATACTGTTTAACAAAATTCTGAAAAATATTGTTAAACAGTATAAATCTGCCAAGTGCCTAATAGTGACTGAAGTTAACTCTATTTGACAATATGATACTGTAGAGAGTTTTTGAAATCCAAGAGTTTAACTCCACTGGCATGTGCAATCCACAGGTTCCTGCAGAGTGTACATAATTTCAGTGCCATTTCCTGAGCAATACAGAGGCACAGTCAAGTTTCTCACTACATTTTCACGACAGCACTTGCAGAATCTTAGGTGACTTTCAATATTGATGTTATATATGGTAGCTGATGGGCATTTTCCATCACAAGATGCAACATTTATCTGTAAGGAGAGACAATGAGAAAAAATGTCTTAAAATTTTTAAAACCCTGGTTATTATTCGATTACACTAAGAAGTCACATGAAAGCAAGGCTTTCTTTCTCATCATTTCAACCCTCAACCTTCTGCATGTTAGAAAATTGTGGTAAATACTAAGTTGAAACAACTCACATAAGTTAAAGGGATGTTTTATGGCAATGCCCAACATAGCAATGCTGACATAACTCAAGGCATGAAATGTGCACACAAAGCTAGACATACATATGGAACATGTTTATCACAACCTAATGATTCTATTGTCACCTGTGTTATGTCATGACTCAAGTCGACTATAGAATTGGACAGGTCATATTAAAGGGGCAAAATTAAAAGTAGGGCTCTTTTTGTTGAGTAAAATTTTATAGTCAAGATAATATATAGTCAAATATATTTAGATTTAATTTCCATCTCTCTGAATTGCAATTATCATTGAAAACTAGATTATGCTGAGAATAATTCATACTTCTTCACATGCAGAATATTTTAATATTAGAATGTAGGAATAATCTCAAAGTTAAATATTATAAGTGTTAGCATTTTGTTGGCTTACAAACTTATCAGTTCTGTGACACACATACTTCTGGAAAGATGTATGCCCTTTATGTAACAAATGATATTTTTCTACTTACAGGGCTTTGGCTCACACAGTCCTGTTTCCTTATGATTGATTTAATGATCACTTTCTGACATATTCTTTCTTCTCGTTTGCCTAATAAAATATAAAATGTACTTATTCATCAAAAGGCTTATGTCAAATTGTTTCTTAATTCAGTTAAACATATGAATATATTTACAATTGAAAATTGATATATTTATATGAAATACATTCCAGTTTTAAAAGATATTTAAGACTCTACTCTTACATATTTTATGTGCAATATTTATTTTCACTTTTTAAGTAGAATATCTTGTGTTTTCTAGCTTCATACTTATTTATTTCTACTTTCTTATTGTCTTAGAATAATTATCATAATCATAAATTGAAAATATTTTATGCATGTAATAACGCTAACATCAACATGTGCATGGTATATATGTGTGTTTAAAGTAATTTTTGGAATAAACCATAGTATAAGTAAATATATACATACATAATTAATGCATAAATACACATATACATTTAATTTAAAATAAAAATCCAGAGATTTAAAATCACATTATCTAATGGATACTAATATAAAATAATGCAAAAATGTAATTGAATTATTTATCAACCATATTGAAATATATGGATGAGTCATACTTGATTTTATGGCTCTGAAATGGTCCCATTATGATTTCAAATGAAAACCCTTTGTATTCATTCATAAAATATTAATGAGTCTGTGTGATGGATTATTGCTTGATAATACACCTAAGAATATATATTTAATGCTATATGACAGTGGATGTAATCTTTGAACCAATATGCAAAAAACAAATTCTCACCTCACTCTGTTACTAACTTGTTTTACCCACATAAAAAGGGTAAGTTTGGAGACAGACAGACACAAGGAGGAACACATGTGAACGTGAAGTTGGCCATCTACAAGCCAAGGAGAAAGGCTGTAAGCCATCTCTCCCTCACAGCCCTCAGAAGGAACCAACCCTGTTAACTCTTGGTTTTGGACGTCCTGTCTCCAGAACTGAGGCAATACATTTCTGTCGTTTAAGCCACCCACTTTGTGGTACTTTGTTACAGCAGCCCTGCAAACTAATAGAATTCCAAAGTCATGCCATCTCACTGTAACCTACTTAACTTTGTGTAAGTTCAGCATGTTCCAAAAAAAAAAATTGACCATAAGACAACTTAAAATCTATTAAAATCCTATGCAGTACCTTTTGGGAAATGCCACAATAAAGAAATTGCCAATTATTTAAATTAAAATTAATCTCAAAAACACTTTATTCACACTCTAAAAGATAAAGACAAAATTGCAAAGTTATCAACCACATGACACAAAAAGCTTTACATAACATGCTTTATAAAATTTGTTTGCCTCTTTGCATCATAGGAACTGAATTTTATGACCAAAAAAGTCATCATGAGCAATTAAAACCAATCTACCAATTTAATGCATGGAATATGTCTTCACTTACAGATCTTACAGCAGCCTTCATTATAAAGTTTTACAATCCCTTCATTCTAGGAAGAGAGAAAAGGAATAAAGTTAGTAAATACAGTGTTCATCCATTTCCTCTTAGACTAGAAATAGAAATTTAACTTTCCTAATAATTTTATTAAACATCACAAAGAACCATTTCTAATAAGAATTTCTTTCTTTAAAAATTTAGAAACAGATTTTTATCACATTATTTCTACATTAGCAATATGAATGAGTGCAAACAGATTACCCTACTTTAAAGAACACTTTTCAAATGCCACAAAATATTTTTACCAAGAGAAAATAATAATAGCTATTCTAAATAGAGGCCACTATATATTTGAAATCCTTGAAATAACCTCAACTATGTTTCTGAGTATAATTATATTCTAATGTTAAAATGCAATATCTTTTTCTTTAATATTTTACTATTCAAAAAAAGTCCCTACCTCAGGATGACTCCTGTCTAAGCCTAAATTAATAAAATTTTACTGATTAAGCTTTATTGATTAGCAATTCTTACAATAACTGCAAACTGCTTTAGTAAACCTGTAAATTGCGACTAAAATAAAAGAATAAGTTACTGTATAAAAATAAGTCTGTGATATAAGATGATGCCTGAGTTTCTTTCCAGAGCTGAA
This sequence comes from Indri indri, assembly GCA_004363605.1. Classification (NCBI taxonomy): domain Eukaryota; kingdom Metazoa; phylum Chordata; class Mammalia; order Primates; family Indriidae; genus Indri; species Indri indri. The sequence continues at coordinate 16,131 of RJWJ010022529.1, read as the reverse complement.
ATTCTGTGACTTTAGTCCATGTTATCTCTAGCTAGCTAGCCATCATCATTGAAGAGGTACATCTTGAATAAAAATCAATGAGACTGTGCTATTTCTCTATGAAAAAGAACAAAGCTCACTTTTCATTAGGAATTATTATTGCCCAAATAATTAAAACCAATTTTAAAAACTTTAAAAATAAAAATTGAATTACTTCCAAAAATCTTCTTTCCCAACAGGCTCTTCTCTGAGAGAGTAGGGAATTGATAAAGTAAAGGATCAGCAATGCTATGACTTGTGCTGAGTTCTACAGTGCCCTGTGCTCTGAAAACTAAAGCAAATGTCACACAGGCCAGCACGTATTAAAGGGTGAGTGACATCATACATCTGGAGATTTGTTTAAGAAAGTAAATTGGCCAATCTCTGATGCATTATCTTATTAGTCCATGTTAAAAGGGCGGCCAGGTCTGCTGACCAAATGATTTTGCAATAATCCTTGGATCTACACAAAAAAACCCAAAGATAGCAAAGTGTCCATTCAGAGAGAAACAAAATTATTTGGAATACTATGTATAACTCAAAACAGCAAACTGAAGAAATACAACAGAGCTTTTATTTATGCATGAAAGTAAAATATTCAACATAATGAATAAGCTATAATGTAAGTGTGACCTTGGAAAACATCAATGTGTATTTTCTAAATTGCATTTCACACTAAATTTTCCTAGCTATAACAAAATACAAACCATTTTGCATTCAGTCTCATTAAAAGGGGGACAGACCATACTGTAGTTCAGAATCATAGCACCTTCATCAGTCTTAACGCATTCATATGTGGTGCAATTATAGTGCCAAGTACTTCCCTCCTAAAAATAAAAGAGAAAGTTACTATTTTGCATATTTAAATCTGCTATATTTTTATGCAGAATATTTCTTATCCTCCCGAATACATATCAAAAGTCAAATCAAGATGCAGAGAGCTTCTTGTGACATAAAATGTTTCATCTTAAAATGTCCCCAAATTTATCTAAAATGATTAAAAATACATATATGTGTATTGTGTGGTTGTAAATGTTAGGCTTTATACTAGAACTGAGATGTAAATGTGAAGTGAAGTAAAGCAATAGAGGGAAAAGAAGCAAATAGGTAACTGTTTCTACTGCGAAATTAATTATCTATTTTGGCCAAGTGTCAAAGGTCTTGCTCTAATATTTCCTCACTAATTATAAAACAACAAATCATATTACTCATATTCCTCCTTTCCTGAGATTTGTTTATTCTTCCTTCTACTCCCTTATCACCAAAAAATTTTCAAAAATATTTAAATGATAGTGTTTATTGACTTAGGGTTCTAATTTTGTATACCTTATCGTTATTTTAAAACATATTCCTACTTTTTAAAAAATGTTTAACTATAACTACTGTTTCATTCCTGATTTCAGAATTCCTATGGTAGCTGAAATAATTATACAATTATTAGGCTTAATCGTTGTTCTATATTTTTATTTTATAGCACACATTTTAAATTAGTAGTCAAACTTTAACTTGAAGATTCCTTATGGACAAGTAAAGAATTTTAATAAACCTGACTATTTTCTTTTCTCTACATTCTAAATTTATGATTAGCTTTAGGTCTTCTATGAATCTCAATTCGGAAAGATCTGTAAGTCCGAGTATAAGTGAAGACAAAATATTAAAATTCAGGAAACATAGTAATATCTAATTTATCTGAAATCAAAAATTATCTGTTGCATAGAAATGTTAGTTGTTCTTTTCTTTGTAATGATTAGAAATCAGTATTCCCCCAAACCCATTTCTTACATCTGGAAAACAAAAGTGAGGATCTATGATAAAATAAGTTTGAGAAACAAGTTAAACATGTTTCTTTACAAAAGAAATTATCAGATGCTTCAAAATGTAATAAATGTAACTATGTCTGTGTGTTGTAAGTGTATTGTATATTTGTGTGTATTTTTTATGTAGGGGTATATGTGTTTGCCGTGGACATTTTCCAAACTTATTTGACTCAAGAATGACTTCTCCAGAAAGTAGCACAGAGAGCTACCCTCCAAGGAACACATTTTAGGAAATAAAAAATTCATACCTCATACATAACTGATGTTCCATTTTCCATATGAAATTTGCAGGATACATTTTTGCAGGTACCACAACAATCATAATCACTTGGGGATGGAGTGTATATCTGGTGCTGCATATAATAATACATGAATTAGCCACACAATATCAATATTTTTAACAAATTAATTCTGGGGAATTATTTTTTCCCAACATAACTATAAGCTGCCTCCAAATGTTTGTAAGCATTTCTAAGGTTGAATTTGAGGAGCTTCAAGTAATAATTGACTTTATATAGCTATACTAGAAGTGAAATAGATGTTAATCTTTATATCTAACAGCCAAGATTCTAAGCAGGTGTAACAACTTCAGGTCAAGCAAGCTGGCAAGCTGTAGATAATAAGACTCCTGAACACTTTGCTCACACACAGGAAAGTGAAAATCTACAGCATATAGATATATTACAAAATAATTGACTGCAGTAGAACTACTCAAGTATATATTTTTAACTCATGGAGCATTCACTAGTTCAAATTCTGTAGCTGTCATTTTTAGACTCATTAATTACTCTCTTCAGAAGGACTTATAAAGAATACTTACAACATCACATTCTTTTGAACAATTCACCATGGTAAAATTCAGAGTGTGAAAGCCTGTATGGTTATCTTTTTCTTCTAGACATTCTATTATATAACAAAAGTCCCCTTCCAAATACTTTATCATAGATTGTCCAGGATTCAATACTGATACTTCTTGAAATACACACACATCATCCTTTTCTAAGAATAGAAAAAATAGTCAAAGTGTAATCCAATAGTAGCCCTCTTCGTGATGGGATTAAGTAATATTTCATGTTTTTTAAATTATTACTTTGAGAGAAAATTTTCAATTTTCTAGTGTTGCAAAATAAATGGTCATGTATATCATATTTCATGATGGATGTAGCTGATTTAATAATGTGCTATCATATCTTTAAAAGAGGCATATAAGGGTAGGCTGCTATAGTGAAGAACTCAATTCAGAAGCTCTTTGTGCCTTTCCAACACTGAACTTAAGCCTTCTTTCATACAAAATACAAAACTTTAAAGCCATTTATCAAAAGGGTTTTTTCCTATTAGCCTATTAATACTTAAATATAACAATTTGTTATTTAATAGAAAAATCAACTTTATGCTTTGCAATGTTAACATCAATAATAATAAAATAATGGGCCAAACTTTATAATTTTAGATGTCTTTTTTTAAAAAATTAAATATAGTCATATTTTAAAAAAAGCCCTAGTATCATCTTTAAAATTTTGTGAAGGCTTTGAAAAGAATTTTCATTTTTCTGTCCTGTTATCAAATTTCTCAGAACATTTAGAGATATTACCAAAGAAGAAACTGAAAAATAATAGTAAATTTTTATACTCGAATAATGGCAAATGTTTTAAAACGTATAATATTATACATATTCCAAATACTTTGAGATTTTAAATTTATTCATAGTCAAAAACATATACCTATGCTATTCATTTATAATTTAAAAGTTATAAAAGACATAGTTACCACAGAGATACTTTACACATCCACAGTCACTCTGAAAATTATGGTCTATTGCAGTAAATTCTCCCTATTAGAAAGATATTATCATTATTATTATGTTACTTATCACGCAGTTTATGACATAACGATTGTAAGTATTTATTATATATATACATTTATAACATCTAAAAAGTTGTCTACCACATATAGCAGGTGCTTAATAAATATTTGATAGTGAATAGGCTTGGATTAACCCAGTGGTCACTTAATTAGTAGCTCATGGAAAAAATTCACAATAAATAATGTGTCCACAGCTCACTCAATCTCTCTAAACTTTAATTTCCTTATCTGTTAAGTGAGTGAAGGTAGATAGGATGATCTTTATGAGCCGTCCTAACTTTGAAATTATATCATTTGATTCTGAGCTTCCAGAGGGCAATCAAATATAACACTTGCCAACTCTGGGAACTTTGCTTCATGGAAATGTTCTTGATCTGCTCCATAGAGGAGGTCCAGGGCTCTGATGTCTACATCTAAGCAAGGCTGCAATGGCATATAGAGCAGTCAAAGAAGAGTATAGTGGAGTGGTGAATAGCATAGTCTTAGGAATGGGACTGCCTGTGTGCCAATCCTGGCTCTGGTACTTACTAACTGATTTAGGGCACATTACTTAACCAATATGCTCCTCACTTTCCTCATCTATAAAATGGGGATAACAATACTGCTTACCTGTTAGGATTATTGAGAGAAATAAGTGGATTGATATGTGTAAAGAGTTTAGAATAGGGCTGACACACAGAAAGTGCTATATAACCTTTAGCTGTTAGTAAATTGTTGTCATGATAGATACTCAAACTTTGCCCTATTGGGAATGATATAGATTCCTCCAAGCAAGCACAAGACCATGCTTAAAGTTTTAAGACTCGTATTTTAAGCATCGGCTTATCTTGAGTGCATTTAATTTTCATATGGCATGAATAATAAAATGAATTTTATTCTTTACAAAAATAAATGATTCAAATAAATTGATAGTAATATATGACACTTTTTAGTGTAAGCTAATAATATCTTACTTTTTACAGTGCCTTATAAATTGTAAAGTAGTTTCATAAACATTAACTCATTTGATGTTTTAAGACTTTACAATAAATAATGTGCCTGTGGATTAGACAATTTCAGTGGGACTGGAAACAAATAGAATAATGGAGTTAAAAATAATAAATCAAATTCTCCCAGTGTATAAGCTACTCCAAAGATTTTAAAAGGAGGTACTAGGCTCATACTAGCTCTTTTAGGTCACTTACCCTTCTGTTTTTTAATAGTAAAGCCATATGCTCACTTTGTCCTCTCAAGCTTAGGCTTAAATATTCTATTCTTGCCTTCTATACTTATTTCCTTTGAGATCTTATCCACCTATTTAGTTACACTGTTATTGTAAGTACCCCATTTCACTGAGAGAAAATACCTTGATTGCTCTACCAACATTTAATATTACATGAAATATAATGGTAATTTTCTCCTTTAAAGTAAGTAGCAAAATCACTTTAGGCTGCTTCCACTTTCTGGCTATTCTGAATAGTGCTTCTATGAACATTTGAGTATTTGCTTTTGTGTGGACACACATTTCATTTCTTATGGGTATATACTTAGAAGTGAGATTGATGGGTCATATGGTAGCTCTATGTTTAACCTTTTGAGTAACAGCCAAGCTATTTTCCAAAGCAGCGGCACCATTTCACTTTGCCACCAGCAGTGTATGAGGGTTTCAATTTCTCCACATCCTTGCAAATGTGTTCTTTTCTTTTTAGCAGGTATTAAATTGTATCTCATTATTGTTTTGATTTGCATTTTAATGATGTTAAGCATTTTTTTATGTGCTATTGGTCATTTATATATCTTATTTGGATAAATGTCTAGGTATATCCATATAATGAAATATTATTTAACAAAAAAAAGGAATGAAGTAGTGATATATGCAACAACATGGATTAACCTTGAAAACCTCATGCTAAGTGGAAGGCACCAGACATAAAAGACCACATATTATATGATTCCCTTTATATGAAATACACAGAATAGGAATATATGGACAGACAGAAAGTAGACTAGTGATTTCTGAGGGCTGGGGAGTTTAGAGGGAAATGAGGAGTGACTGCTAACAGGTACAGGATTTCTTTTTGGGGGTGATAAAATTGCTCTAATTTTTTTTAATTCAGGATATTATGGGGGTACAAATATTTTGGTTACATGAAATGCATTTGCCTCTCTCAAGCCAGGGCTACAAGCAGGTCCTTCCCCCATACAGTATGCCTGGTTTCCATTAGCTGTGGGTTTACTCCCCCACCCCCTCTACCGATTGTGTTGATGGCTGAACAACTCTGTATGTCAAAAAATAACACACTACACATATTTACATATCAAGTAAAATATAAAATGTTGACCATTCTCTAATATCAGAGCACATTATGTTAATCTACTTCAAAGTACAATTTAATGAGGATAATTTCATTAACTCTGAGAAGAATTCAGAAATGAAAGAGATACAGGAAGAATAAACTGATTTAAATAATATGACGAGCCAATCAAAATGTATGTTCTTACCACTTCACAAGTTGGCATAACAAGGTTTTCACAATTACATTCTAAAAGGCAAAAATCAACAACATATTTAGTACATTGATCAAAATATATCAACTTACTGGAATAAAATTTTAATATGAAAATTAGTTACCACAATGCCATGTTGGACAACAACGACCAGATACATTTTCTTTCACAAGATTCATGTCTTCTGCACAGGTGAGTAGTGGCATAGGACAAAGATTTGGCTCACAAACTAAAAAGAAAAATTACATGGATAAAGATCGATTTCGTGTAACTGCCATTTCTCATTACCCACCATTTAGTTCCCTGCCATAACCAATGTAGTGCATGAATTCATATTTCCCAAGTGCTGCCTCTCCCACCATCTGATTGCCATGTGTTGGCGAAGATAAAAGGAATGACTTATAAGCAGGTGTAACAAGAGTAGTAATGCGGGAACAGCTCATCAAGTGAAGAACACTGAAAAAGGGTCTCGTATCATGGTACAACTAAGGGGCACTGGACCCCTTAAATATTGGACACTTCTAAATATTTTAAATTAGTTAAGATACACTTACCACAGTAATACTGAGGACAACAGAAGTGTGTGGTGTTAAGATCCACTGTGAGAAATTCCCCATTGGTACATAGTGGAATAGGTTCAGTGCAAGATTCACAAACTAAAGGTGAAACAAAAAGCCAAAAGTCATAGCTGAACTAAAACAAATTAATTATTAATCCAGATTTATCATAGACAAATCAAATCAAAATAAAATGCATCATGTTTAATACAATAGGAAATAAGGAAAATAAGACATATCTTCTTATTTGGTCACAAAAGCAATAATACTGTCTGAGTATATTGCTTTATGTTTTCCAAGCACAATGACATATAGAACACCATCTTATCAGAAAGATAGAGCATTCAGATTTCCAGGGTAATTTCTTCTCACTAGGATCAAAATATCATTGATTTATTTATTTAAATTTTCTTAATTCACTACCCTTGATTACTCCAATTTATGGATGAACAATGTAGTAGGCACTTGTTCTTTTGGGCTGCTCAGTATCCCCTCCCAACTTTGATAACAACTCTCTGAATGACCATGAGGAAATGCCTCACCCACATAGTCTTGGAGTAACTGTCAATAGGCTGCCTCACACCACTAGGCCACTGTGTAGGAACAACCCACATTGGACTAATCAGAATTGCTTTCAATGGAATTTGAATCACTTGCAGAGGAACACCAGGATAAAAAATAGATGGTGTTGGCTCAATCCTTAGAGATCTCCACCTTGAGCATCTGGTTCTCTCCTTCCTAGGGCATGTCTGCTCTGCTTTATCTTTATTCTTTCTCAAAGCCTTCCAATAACTGGTTGTGCTTAAGCGAGCCAGAAACAATCAGCTTTGCTATTTGCAGTAAATGAAACTTAACTGATTCAAAGGGATGTGTTTTGATTTTCTCTAAGCATTTGACAAAATATAGCACCCTTTTATGATAAAAACCCTCAATAAACTAGGCACAGAAGAAACATATCTTAAAATTATAAAAGCCATATATGAGAAATGGTCAGTATGATGTTTCTCTTACACTGAATGGGAAATATCATACTGAAATGGGGAAAAGTTGAAAACATTCCCCCTAACAAGTGGAACAAGATAAGGGTGCCCACCATCACCACTTATATTCAACACAGTGCTAGAAGTCCTAGCCAGAGTAATCAGACAAGAGAAAGAAATAAAGGGTATCCAAATCAGGAAAGAGGGGGTCAAATTATCGCTTTTTGCTGATGATACGATCTTGTATCTAGAAAATCCCAAAGACTCCGCCAAGACACTCCTATAATTGATAAATAAATTGAACAAAGTCTCAGGTTACAAAATCAATGTATGCAAATCAGTAGCATTTCTATATATCAATAACAGTAAAGCTGAGAATCAAATCAAAGACTCAATACTATTCATGATAGCTACAAAGAAAATAAAATGCTTAGGAATATACTTAACCAAGGAGGTGAAATCTACCTTAACTATCAAAAAATCTTTGATATTTCATTTGATATGGAAAATAGGGAATCTTTACTTTTCATTGTTCAGTTCACCAGATAGAATATTTAGCTCCAGTCATTTCCCAGACATCCTTTGTTTCTACTATTCTCTTTTGAAGACAAAGTTTTAAAGAGGTCCTGTAATGTCTCAGCTGAGCCCATTATTCTAACTGATTCTTCAAGGAAAGCCAGTGTTAAATTTTTCTTCAAAAAGAACTAGGCGTTGGGGAAAAAAACTCGATTTTATATCTCGGTCATGTTTGGACTGATGTAGTGTTTGTTGAAAGGGGAAGTTACTGATTGTAATTAATTGCCAAGAGTCATTTAAAATGGCATACTTTATTTTCTACAGTTCTTGTTCAGTTGAATTCTTATAAGATTAAAATATTGTTTAGCATCAGTCCCATGAAATTCACGTCAAGTAAGAGATTTTCCCTAGATCATCCATCTTCTTTCAAGAAATTATCTCCAGAATACTCACTACAGACAGGGGAAAAACAGCAAGGTTCTTCCTGTTGAACTTGAATCATGAATTGGTCTTCTCTGCATTCTGGTGTTGAAATATTGGGGCATTTCAATGGATCACATTCTGCATAAATAGAAAGATATTTGACAATTTTTATAGAGTGAGATGATAAAATAAATAGTGTTTAGTTCTCTTTGAATTTGTAATAATTATATTAAAGGTTATTTTAGTGAAAATATATAAGAAATAACAATTTATACATTTATATATACATATATTTATAAAGAAAATACAGGTTTAAAACATTATCTTTTGCAATACAACTCCACAATCTTTTCTAATAAATCATTTCATTGGAGACAGAAAGAATGGGAATCTAATCCTTTATTCAGAATGAACAATGAACCTTTATTTTTCCTAATTTATTACTCACCACATTTGTACTGTGGACAGCAAGAAAGAGAGCTGTAGCCAATTATCAATTTTTGACTATTTGTACATGTTGGCATGGTAGTTTCACACAAAGTCATGTCACATCCTAGAAATAAAAAACAAAGTATTAAAATATTAGTGAACATAACTAAAATCTTGTGCTGCTAACTCAAAAGCAGGGAAATGAATCTCACTATGCAAGTTTTTACACTGTAATTGAACACATTCAGCTCACAAAATGGACCGTATGTGAAAAGGCAGCAGCTTTCAGATTGGCCTATTAAGGTCTTTCACCTCTGACTGTCATAAATCAAAGATTGCCAGATCCTTTCTCTTGTTGTGTATTGCTGAATATTATTAACTACTAACTGCTAGAGTTTTGTAAGAGTATTTACAAAGTCAACAAAACCATAATTTTGCAAAACTTGCTTTGATATGGCACATTTTTTTTGACACAAAGCATCATACATACCCTACTTTTTCACAAAGAACACCAACATATGCTATAGAATTAACTGACTGTGTGGCTTCTGCATACATACCACAAACTTCCTTTGCACAGCAGGTCCACTTATCAGTGATGCCTATAACAACTTCAGCTTCTCGTTCACAAATCGGAGAGGGCTCTTCATCACAGTCAGGTTCTATAGGAATAACGCTTCCATTCTCCAGACATTTGTATAAGGCACATTCATCAATGCATCCAGTCCAAATCTCCCCAGCAGTGCGGGGTTGTTCTTCACTATCAGTGCAGGCTTAAAAGGATCAACAAAGTTATACCACTCATAACCTGGGCACCAAAATAAACCAAGCCATCGTGTTTTGGTTTCAGACAGTGACGGAGTCCAGCAATATAGATGATATGTCACAAATTATCCTTTCTCAGGTTCTCTTTGCTTTCATCACCTACCAGCTTATAATTTTCTTTAACAAAAGTTTTTACATAGTCCACAGAAAATATTTTCCCTTTTACCACCATCTGTAAATTTGTATGTCTTCTTCTAGAAATAAGAAGATCTATGAATTATTTTTGATACATTTTAACTCTTAATATAATTTTTTTAGCTTGAACAAACTCAGTAATGTAAATTTAAATTAGTTTTAAAGTAGTAACTATTAAAAATGAGTGGTGTTAGAAAACAAAGTAGTCCCTACTTCACATTAACATTTATGTCATATGAAAATTCAAAATACTTTTGCTTTAAAATCTAAAAGTTGAAAGTAGGCAATCAAGCAAAATATTATCTAGTGACTATAGTTTTACCTAGAAGTTTTATTTTATGATGAATATAGCCTTCTGGTAGTTCTTTTAAGGAATGATAAAGATAAATGTAAACCATATTTCCAGCCTCCCATGAATTTCTCTTATCCTATCTACTAGCAAACCAAACCTCATAGATCTCTAAAGAACAAATATATACACATCTGTGTACTCTCAAATTCTCCCACAGATACTTTCTACACTGGCAAACGCAAGCTTGTTTCTGAAACTATATATGCATTTCACTTCTACTTGCCTTTTTCTTTAGTTTTAGCTAATTCTCTTTTCTTCTGACCATAATGAAGAGCCCTATAACTCACAGAATACTGTGCTGCAATTTTCTCAATTTTGCACTTTTTGCACCCGCCACCACCATTAAGACAATGCACCAAAATAAAATGGTTTGAGAATGAAATTAGAAATATTAAATGTTTCCCCCTAGTGTCTTAGTCCATTTGTGTTATTATAAGAGAATACCGGAGAGTGGGTAAATTATAAAGAAGGGAGGTTTATTTAGCTCACAATTCTGCAGGCTAGGATGTCCAAGAGGCCTGGTGCCAGCATCTGCTCAACTTCTGGTGAGGGCTTCCTACTGTGTCATAATATGGCAGGTCAAAGGGGAAGTGGACATGTACAAAAGGGACCAAACATGAGGATGAACCTCATGTTCATCATTAAAACTCATTCATGTGGGCTAATCCATTTCTATGAGAATTAATCCAGTCTCATGAGAGCCAGAACTCACTCACTACCATGACAAGGCATTAATCAATCTATAAAGGCAGTGCCCCCATGATCAAAATACTTCCCACTAGGCCCCATCTCCCAACACTGTCACATTGAGGATCAATCCTCAACATGAGTTTTGGTGGGAACAAACCACATGCAAATCATAGCACCCAGACAATAATACCATCTGCCATTTCTCAAGGTACTGTGTCAAATGCAAAATGCTTTTCATTATGTTATGTACTCCAAACTAACTTTATGGGATAAGCAGTATTATTTTCCTCATTCTACAGATGAAGAACCTCAGACTCATAGAGGTAAGGTGAACCACTAATATATAAAATAACTGGAATTTGAAATCAATTCACAATCTACATTCCTAATTCTTAATTTGCCATGCTCTTTCTGAGTTATTATAGGCATAGGTAACAATTAAAACACATTACCACTGCAGCTCTTGATTTTGTTAACTTCAATTGAAATCATATTAAAATAAAAGTACAAACTCATTTCCTTTCCAACCCCTAGGCTATTTTTGATCAGTCTTTCTAAGCACATTTCTCTAATATCTAAAAAAGTTTTTATTGTTTTGTTTGCTGAATCTCTAAGAAGTCACTTTGTACTTTGCTTCTTACCACATTCTTTCTCTGGAATGCACTGGGTTGAATATGGCCTGTGAAGAATAGTTCCATCTTTGCACACACAGTCTTCCCTTAAATTCAAACATAAAGAGTGTCCATAGAACCATTTGTTCAGGCATGTTCTTGCTTCACAGGGTCGCACACAGGGTTGATATTCCTTCCCCTCTGGGCAACTCAGAGCTATTAATAATAGAGGACATAATTTGCTAATGATAAAAGTAACCTAGTTGAATTCTAGTAAAAGAAATATCAGATTTCTTTTTGAAAATGAATTTTGCATATTTTAGTCTCTTGAAAGTACATTTTTCATTTACTATGTAAACATAAATCAAAAACAAACCATCAATGGATATTTTTGAGCATTTTCCAGGTGTCCACCTAGTATTAGGTGTTATGATGGGAAAAGTCCATCAGATTTATATCAAATATATATGATCGATAGGCAGCCCACATCTAGCTGGCATAAAGAGTGAACTATTATGAAACTGTTGCTCTATGAAGTGAGAAAAGAGAAGAGTCAGCTCAGAATAAACATAGAAATATACTTTATAACTCAACCAAGTCATAAAAAAGAAAAAATCTTGTATAAGTTTAATCCTTTATTGTCAAAAGAAATTACCATGCTGAGAAGTTTCTAAATAATGTTTTAGAAAATTTGCGTTGATTTTAAATGATCTTAGAAAATCATACAGTTAAAAAAACGAATACTCAGCTGGTGAGTGTATACATTGGTACAATTTCTGCTTACTAAATTAATTTGTGAAATGAAATAAAAAGACGAAGAAAGAAAGAAGTAAATGCAAAAAATGGAATGTTAGTTAATGGTTGAAAAATGTTATTTGGTTAATAGTTACTTACAACAGTAATCAGGTGTTCTCCACTGAATACAGACGTCAAACTTGTTGCACAGAGCCACATAGGCAGAGAGTGCATCACATTCATAGTTCCAAAAGTAGGTATAATTGATCCACATCTTTTCACAAAAGTCCTTAGGTGAAACCTAGAGATACATTTAGCCTTGGAATAGATATATTGTTTTATTTCTCTGAAGGCCCTAAGCTAGAATAAGACTATTTGGTGAAACACAGGGTAGCAAGTTAACATTTAACATAATTACTCTTAGACCTTAGGCTTTCAAAAATTCTTAATATTAGATTTTATTCTGAACGCACATTTTAAATAAGACAAATATTATATGTACTAATACACACAAATCTTTCTTACAAAGATGGAGAAGAAACAGAGTATGTGGGGCCTAGCAAAAATCTATTTCTGATATTATACTTTGGGTTACAATTGTCTTTTCTATATACTGAATAAGAATTTGATCTATTGTAGATAAAATTGAAAGCTCCTGAAGCATTCTGTAATGGTAGACAGCATCACCTCTTAAATGAGGTTATAAATGCTTCTCAAGCAAATTGTATTAATATTGAATGTTGGTCACATATTTTATATAATTTGGCATACCTCAATTTAATTAGAGACTCATTTTTTTCCCTACAAAATACACTCCATTTTGATCTAGAGACATGTGAAATCTAAATAATTTAACTTGTAACTTGACATTTATTCCATTTTTCTCTCCACTCATTCATTCAACAGGTACATACTAAGTATCTACATTCAGATGCTAAATTTTGACACAGGTCGCAGTATCAGATAAAAATACTTAGTATTTTTTATAACTCATCATGTTTTAAAGGTCCATATCTATAAAAACCAAGATTCTGCTACTGGCATAAAAATAGACACATAGACCAATGGGACAGAATAGGGAGCCCAGAAATAAATCCACACATTTACAGCCAATTGGTTTTCAACGAAGGTACCGAGAACACACAATGGGGAAAGGACAATCTGTCAAGTCCAGCGAACACTCCGATATTCCAAACCCTCCCTGACCTCTCAGAGGCCTATGTTGCCATGAACGCTGCCTCTTTCTTAAAATGCTCTCCTTTGACTTCAAAGATACCATCCTCTGTTGCCTTTCCATCTATTTGGTCATTATTGTCTTCTCTTCATGCCTCTCATTCTGTTCTACTAGATCCCATCCTCAATAGTCAGGTTTTGTCACTGCAAATGTTCTCCCTAGGCTCACCCACTCCCACGATTTCTACCACGATCTTGGGTATTAAAATCTTCTTTCGTATGTAAAATAGAGTTAATCACAACAACCACTACTACTTAAGACTGTTCTGAGAATTAAATGAGCTAATATATGGAAATAGAAAATGTACAGAATAGGCCCTGGCACATCATAAATTAGTTATCATTATTTTTTTAAATACATATAGTAATAACTCCCCAAGCCTAATCTCTGGCCTCAATTTATTCCTTCTGAGCTGCAGAATTAAAACTTCTAAGTTCCTTCTGGATATTAGCACTTTGATGTCCCACGTGACATAATTTGTACAAAGTAAAAAAACAAAAAATTGTATCCCTTCTCCACTTAACCCACATAAGCTGATTGTTCTGTGTCCTTTACTTATCTATTTATTTATGTACACTTTCACAATTTATTGAGTACCTAACACTGTGATATGCATAAGGATATAAAGTTAAATAAAATAAATATGTTTTCTTCCTGTGGACCTCATAGTTTGAAAAAAACAAAAAGCCTTTGAGTAAGATCAAGAAGATGCCAAAGAGGATTAGAAGAGGGAAGTACTCCAGCAGGGGAAATGGCAAGCATAAAAACCTATTGGCAGAAAAAAATCTTGGAATATTAAGGGAGCTGAGAAGGGGCAAGGACAGCTGGAGCTTAGCAAGGAAGAAGAGTGTAGCACAAGAGGTGGCTGGCCAAGTAGGGGGGCCGGATCCTAGAGGATCTCATAAGCCCTGGTAAGAAGTCTGGAACATGCTCTAAATGTGAGTGAAAGACATTGAAGGGTTTTAGGTAGAGAAATAACATAATCCTGTTTACAGTTTTTAAAGATAATTCTGCCTGCTATGTAGAGATTTGCAAATAAGGATGAAGATTAGTGGGAAAACCAAATTATGAGACTTTGTCCTTATACCAGGTAAGAGATGATGGTTGTCTGGATTAAGATGTTGGCATTGACAACAGGAAGAAACATGTGGATATTGAATGTATTTTGGAAGTAAAGTGAACACGACTTGGTAATAATTTGGATGGCACAGATCAAGAATTAAGAAGGTAGCAAGAATTTCTTGTTGTACCCTGTTTAAGCTAGAAAATTGAAGTCATCCACAATTGCCCAGTCTCTCTTAACACTAACATCTAATCTGTCCTTAAATCCCACCCATTCTAAGTCCCAAATGTCTTCCAAATGCTGTCTCTCCTTTCTAGACACATAGCTATTCTCACTAGCATGCCCCTGACCAACAAAGGCTTTCACCATTTTCCCAAAGCAGATTTGCTTTAAAATTATTCAGCAGGGGTAAGGTGTGGGCAGAAGGAGTGGGGAAGACAGATGGAACAAAATAGAGTCCATTTGTTAAAAATTGTTGGATCTGGATAAAGACATAGAGGTCCTTATAATGTTCTCTTCGCTTTTGTGAATGTGTAATCATTGCCATAATAAAAGTTTGAAACAAACAAGCCAACAAATAAAAAAGTACCCAGAAGCATTCTAATTAGTTTCCCTGCTACACCTGTCTAGTCCATTTTCAGGATTTCATACAGATCAATTAAGCAAATCATCACATCCCTCCCATTTTTTAGTTCTTAACTTTCTTTTTTTTCTTACGACAGGTCTTTAACCAAAGTTAACTGTCAGAAGCAGCAGATAAAGGAAGGGAAAATTTATGCCTAGGTTGATTAGAGTTCACCCCAAAGAATTCACTATAAACTCAAAATTCCTTTGAAGTATTTTTGAAGTCATGTAAATTTTACATTCTCACGCTTGATAGTCTGTATCTTTTAAATAAAATCATGTCTTAAGATTTGAGGCTTTGGGAGAAAAAGAAATATGCCCTACCTATCTCATTGATCAGTGGGCAATTTGGTATTGCATTCAATTCCTAAGCGTCCATTTAAGAAATCTGCAGTGAATTGAGTAGATCTGACATCAAATATCAAGTTCAACACGAAGGCAATACTATGTCTACTCCACCTTGGTTTTGCAACATCCAAGAACTTAAGTACTTATCAATACGTGGATAAAAAGAAAACACCTTTTCCATGGTTGTATGCCCTGTGCCAGAGTTATCACCGTATCACGATAGCCAGAATGCAGCTAAAGAAGCTGTCTGAAGACACATGTTCAGGCTACCATGTGTAGAATCCTCATAACCTTTGATAGGGTCTCTTTTATTACCCTAATGGATAAGCGGAGGCTATCACAGACTAAATGGTATCCTGAGTTGCCTCACCATGCCTTGACTAGTCAAGCTGAAAAGCTTCATGATTTAATCAACCTTAAAAAT
>RJWJ010022528.1:0-26788 GCA_004363605.1 Indri indri | reverse complement strand
AACATTCCATATCATGACTGTGGTGGTATTTACACTACTGTAAATATTTGTCAAAACTCTATTTGTAAGTTTTATTATATATAAATTACACCTCAATAACCCTGGCCAAAAAAAAAAAATGCTAAGTGATTCTCACTGGTTATTACAAAGTAGTTTTTTCTCCTCCATACTTTCCATTGGTTTTCAAACTTTCTGCAATACATAGGAATTATTCTATAATCAGTACAAAATTAATTGTCTAAGTAATCGTAGTTCAAAAAAGAATAAGAAAAAGAAAATAAAGGAATTAAGGTGGGTCACAGAGATACACACCAGATGTGTGTGAAGAATTGAGAATGGGACATCCATTTCTAGAAACGTACCATGATAGATGCTTGGATGAAGAAATCTTCCAATAAGGAACATATCAGTGATGGATAACATGGACCCCAAAGATAATAAAAGAAAAAACTTTTTAAATACATGAGAAGTATCTGTCCATCTCTGAGACACTACATTTAAATACACCACAACTTCTCAGAAAACAAGAAGCAATGCTGGGATATCTAAGAAGAATATGAGGTCAGCTCAGGGATTTTTTTTTTTTTAATGACCAAAAGTTGGTTTGTTGAAAAGACAAATGCAATTGTCAACTTTAGCAAGATATATCAAAAAAACATAGGGGAAGGGACAAATAAATGTATTGGAAGTGAAAAGAGGATAGTGGTTACTTTTGGAGAAATAAAAAGTATGTCTCTGGGTAGGGCACATGGGAACTTTTAAAGTATAATTCTGAAATTTGGTAGTTCCAGCGTCAGTGCACATTTTTATAAATGTCACATACATGTCACGTGAAAACAAAGGAAAACAAAGGGAGAGACAGAGACAGACAGAGACCTAAGGACTTAGAACAAAGGAGATGGGGAGTGAGAGAGACTGAGAAACAGGTTTAGCCTTTGTTTCTGTTTCCAAGGCTGGTGTGGCACAAGGAGATTATAACTGGGCTTCTAGACAGCGATTCCTTCCTTTTTTCATCTCCCACTCACTCTTTTCTGAGAACAGCAATTCTCGAAGTGTAGTACGGGGACCATGGGGATAGCCAAGACCTTTTCAGGGAGTCTACAAAGTCAAAACTAATTTTATGACAATCTAAGACATTATTTGCTTTCTTTCACTCCATCTCATTCTCCCCCAAGTGTACAGTGGAGATTTTCAGAAACCACACGATGTGCGATGGTATCATGTGTCCTTTAACTAATGGCACGTGTGCTTGTGAATGCCTGTACTTCACACTTTTCTCAGTTTTAATTGACACTATGTTACATATAGATAGATATGACCCACGTAAACACAAACTCAGTTAACTCGCCCGACCAGGTGCACCCCTGTTCCGCATGGGCGGCTCTCCTGTGTGTTCCCTTTGTTCTGGATTTACTTGCCTCACTCTCAGCCAGTGTAGAAGGCACTGTTGTGGCTCCTTTCTCAGACTCAACTCCACACTTCCCTCTCCCACACCCACACTCACAATGCCTAGGTCCTGCTGCACGCACAGGTGGACCCTAATAAATGTCGTTGACTCAACATAATCACATTCCCTTAACAGGCAAGAGGTACTGACAGCAGTGAAGAGTTGACTGCACCCAGGTCTCCACATTTGAGCTTTCCTCCAGCTCCCCCACTGTGAAGTAAGAGAACTGGAAATGATTTCATGTTGCCAAAGCTCAGTTTCTTCGCTTACGAACAACAGCCTCCGTTCACCTGAGTTCAGGTGCCTCTGCTGGAGGGTATGTCACGGGCAAGCACAGACCTATCCCGTCACCTCCTCTTGTTTGAGCCCGGCATCCTCTGCCTGTGCCTGCCAGACCAGCAGTCCCTACTGTTCTCTTTCCTCATCCCTTGTCCTTTGGCAGGTCCCACCCCTTTCTGATTCACAGATCCTAAAATTTCATATCCATGCAAGAAGCCTAACTGGCTAGATGAGTGGAGAATACCCACTCTTTTCCTAAAAGCCCTGTCAATGTATTGACCTGACCTAACTCCTCCTCCCCACGGGAGGGAAGGTGGGAGAGACAGAGAACAAGGGAGGGAGAGGGCAGGTAAAGGGAGGGGAGGAGAGGAGAGAGATCCAGAAAAAGCACCTGCAGCAGCTCTCTGTGCACACCCAAGCCTAAAGCGCCTTGGGGTAGACACTCCCAGCTAACAATCAATACAAGAACAGGAATCATCAGTCAGTACCTCATTAGATCTCATCAGTATTCCCCACCCACTGCTTTGTTTGCTTAATTATCCTCATTAGGAATTATTGGCAAATCAGAAAAATTTTACAAAGGAGCAATTAGGCCAGTAACAAGAGCAAACATCAGCACAACTGGTGAGTCCCCAATCAACATAGAGACCTTCTGTTCAATCAGCCTTCTCCCTTTTCCCTCATTTTTTTGTTATTTGTTCTGGGCCCCTGGGGAAGTTTTGTGGTTTGTTTACTCCAGTGTAACCACATCAAACTGAGTTTGGATTTCCTACTTTTCCGGAAAAGGAGGTACAGTGACGTAACCTACGGTAAATAGGGCTTAGATTAAAACTGCAAGGAAACCCTGGCCCACCAAATGCAGCATCTTCTACTTATAAGGTGCCATGACTTCTGAAAAGCTACATACGTCATGGGGAGATCCAGTGAAACTATAGATAAATGCAATCCTAGAGTACAACTTTTAAATGCAACAATTATTTGTATGGGAAACGGTCCTCATTGATGTATTAGTTGAATTTATAAGTGACACAAACAAACAAAATGAATTTTCTGCACTAGAACATGTATTGTGTGAGTTCTGTAGACCTGGAACCCTTGAGGGATAGTTTTCAAGGTATCAGATGCCAACAGAGCTCCTGGAACCAGCAACATATCCCTCCCAAGGAAAGGAAAATGAGCTACTTCTACCTAATTTATCAAGGGTCCCACCCCACTCTATTCTAGTGTCCTAGGGAAATATAAACGAAGCACATGCCAGGGGCCCTGCTACCAGAAAGTTGTGCGCACGCGTCACCATTAAACAAGGAAATGGTATATGGTTAAATGCCACATGGACAGTCAAGACAACAACTGCTATAATTAAGAAGGAAGACATCTTTGGGCTAGAGTTAAATGGAAAGATACTTTCAAAACCTTGTGCCTGATCAAGATCTGAATAGGTGAGAAGAGAACGAGTGGGCCCGGGAAAAGAGATGGTCCCCAGTGACGGGATTTTTGCAGAATACCCCTGGGCCACCACCCAAATTGCTGGTGGGTTGGAAGGGAAGGGGTGAGGAAAGCCTTGACAAACACGATTGTCAGCTGCATCACGAGAGATGAAAAGAAAGTGTAAGAAAGCACGAAGTGCTCAAGAAATGACAGGCAGCTCATGACTCGGGAAGAAAGCACCGGGGCAGCCTGAGATGAGGCTGGGGAAGTAGCCTCAGAGAGTAAGTAGCCTCAACGTAGCAAATCACGGAGATCCTTGAGTGCTGTGCTCAAACATCCAATTTTGTTGAAGCTTTTGCAAAGATGCAGCTTGCTTGAGGGAAGTCTCCCAGGAGGCAACAGAAGCAGCAAGTCTGCCTAGATCTCACCTCTTCCAGAAAGCCTCCTCAGCCCTTGAGCTTCCCACCACACCTCTGTTGTACCATGAAGATGAATGAATTAAAAAATATATATATGGTGTCAGCACCCGGCAGCACAGACAACCTGTAGATTTTGGTGGGCAGCAAGTCAGACACAGGCAGGGCTGGCATCACATAGAGGGAATTGGGTACATGGACACCGTGCTTGTCCTGGAAAGAAGGGCAGAACCAATCCCTGAGGAAGGAAAGGTATCGAGCCCAGTGCCAGAGAATGAAGTAGGGTCCTGGTTTCTGCACTAGGGTACCAGGGGGTTTGCAGGGCAAAAGCCCGGCCCTTAGACAAGAACAAGGGCTAGCGAGCAGGGTCAGAGCAGGCACAGGAGCCAAGTGTTGTTAAGTCAACGGGCTAATGAGTTACCAAGAGATGCCCCCAAGAGTCTGCGGTGAAGCTGAATTCGCAGCAACTCCTGTTGGGAGGGGAGGCTGCAGTGACCTGACACCCCCCTCCGTGTGCAGGCGGCTGTTTGGGGCACTAATGGAAAATAGGCTATGGGGCGTGGGGGAGGAAAACAGAAGCGCCCCGCACCCTGCAGGGAGAAGGTCTAGCATATAACAGGAAGTAAAAAAAGACAGATTCGTTTTTGCAAAACCTATCACAACCTTTTTGGGTACATCATTTTTTTTTTTTTTCCTTTTTGGAGCCTGAGACCTGCTGGGGAATGTACATGTTGTGAAATTCCAGCACATTACGAGAACACAAACTTTTTCTCCTACCAGTGGGATTTATCAGGACAGAACATTTCACTTGAAGCCAACAAAAATTGTCAGCGTAGGCAGGAGCAGTGTAATGAACCTCTGTTCGTGAATAGAGGCATTTCTCACCTGCTGAGGCCATTAGTCATTATCCAGGGTCTCACTGTGATGCGTGGTGGAGAAGCCAGTCCACTGAAAATAAGATAAATCGGCAAGTCCAAGTTTGCAGGATGAGTGAGTCTCCCATCAAGTCTCTTTCCCTTTTTACATTTTTAGGTTAAATGAACAGGTGTTATCACCGCCATCTATATATTTATATGTGCACCTTTATAAATGCTATTTGCTCACCTGGGAGCAAGCCCATAAGGGATGTGAGAGGACCAGTGTTCAGAGCGCTTTGGTGGTTGTTTGGGGTTTGCAGGGACACTTGTGTCTCCTCCCCCTGGAGGTCTGAGTGGGGACTCATAGACACAAAGAGGAAATAAATCCCAGGCGTGATCAGTTCTACAAGAATCCACAACTTCAAATGCAGGAATCTAGACTAGAAAAACATAGGTTAGGACTAGGATCTCCTTGAGTCTGTTTCTTGGAATCGGCTTACTTGGTCAGGTCTGCAGAGATGGGATGAAGACCTATGAGACGCTAAGCATGGTGACCTAACCAAGCTCGGGGTGAGGAATTTAGGCCTGCCTCGTGCCCAGGTGTCGGGGGGACCAAGAGAAAGATGGGCCAGCTGCTCCTAAGGAGGAAAAAGTGGGAGGGAAGGCAAGACAGCCTGCTCTCACCTCCTGTGCAGGGGCCAGGCCCATCAGGAAGACTTGACCCGATGCATGGCAAGCTCTGATGGAATAGATGATGGACGACTGAGGAATGGGGAAGGGGGTTGAGAGAGCACATCTGTCACTCCCCAAGTGGGAAGGGTAACGGACACCTCCCCTCCCCCTTAGTAGGAATGGGAAAAGAAGAAGGGTGTTCTCTCACCTTGGCATTTTATATGTGTTGCCTGATTTAATTGTCACACCCACCACGCGGTGGGTGTGTGTGTGTACATGATTATTCCTATTTCCTATTATTCCTATTATTCCTATAAACAGATAAGGAAACTGAAATGGAGAGGTCAGTTACTCGCGCAGGGTTAGACGATACATAGGAGTGTCCCAATTTGAACCCAGAGCCACTGCAGAATCCGTGTTCACGTTCATTTCATTCTGCCTGACCACCGGGGCTGCTGTGACAAATGACCACAGATTCAGGGGCTTAAAACAACAGAAATTTATCGTCTTCTAGTCCCGGAGGCCAGAGGTCCAAAGTCATGGTGTTGGCAGGGCCACGCCCTCACAAAAGGCTCTCGGGGAGGGTCCTTCCTTGCCCCTTCCAGCTTCTGGTGACTCCCAGCATCCATGGGCCTGGTATCTCATTATTGTTTTAATTTACACTTCCTTAGTGACATGTGATGTGCAGAATCTTTTCACACACTCGCTTGCCATCTGTATATCTTCTTTGGCGTGGTGTCTGTTCAGGTGTTTCACCCATTTTTTTTAATCCCAGCGTTTATCATCTTATCGTTGAATTTTAAGAGTTCTTTGTATATTTTGGATAAAGCCCTTTATCAGATATGTCTTTTGCAGATATTCTCTCCTAGTCTGGGGCTTGCCTTGTTTCTTTGGACAGTGTCTTCTGAAGAGCAGAAGTTTTTAAATGAAGTCCAGCTCACCCATTACTTCTTTCGTAGCTCATGCCTGTGGTGTGGTATCTGAAAAGTCATTACTATTCCCTAGGTCACCTAGATTTTTTTTCCTGTTATCTTCTAGGAGTTTTATAGTTTTGCATTTTATGTTATGTTTTGTAATTTTTTGTTGAAAACCAGTCTGGATATACTGGGTGAAAGGAACTCTGGCAATGTGGCCTTTAGTGACGTGGTAGTAGCTACAGGAGGAGGGAATGTGCTTATGATTGGGGTTTGGCCTCTGGGTGACCCTGTGCCCTCTGCACTGTGAACTTCACCAGTGCTTCTCGGTTTTCTGTGCACTTAGGTGAGACAGGATTGCTAGAGAGGGCCTAGGTTGGCTATTCCCTTTCTCTCGGGTTGGTTGGACTATGGTAAAATATGCTCTGGTAAGTCGTGATTCTCTGTATTCGCTTTTCTGTCCCTCCAATTTGGGAGCAGTGGCTTGCCCTGTGACCTCCTTTCTCTGAAGGTTCTAAGACAAGTTGATTTTTCCATTAGTTCAGCTCTTGGCTTGTTGTTACAATGGAGTGATGAGTTCCATTACTCCTTACCTACCAGACTGGAAATCAGAAGTCTACATTTTATTTTCGGAATGATTTTTCTTAAGGTCCTTCCTAAAGATCAAGATTTCAATCTAGCATTAAAAAATCCTTTTCAGTACCTATCCAATTATTTTTATGAGATCTATTAGACAAAAGACAGTTGTCTGCTTTAATTCCTACAGAAGTCTACAAAATTTTCCTTCACCATTTTTAAATCTAAACAGAAACAAGTTTTCTTTCACTTTAGGCCAGAATCGCCTATATTACAATCTCTGCAGAAGCAGAAAGCCAACTGTTCATTTATCAAAGTTCAAGTTTCTATGGTGAAATCACAGTGTATAAGCTTTCTATTTTTAATGCTAGTCTTTTATTACATTAACAATAATTTTCCAAGAAAAGACTACTAGGTTTTAATAAAAACCAAAACACTTAGCAACTGCTTATAGAAATATAACCATTTCTAAATAATGTTTTTGAATATCCTTAAAAATAATGTAATTCCATTATTCCATGAAAAGAAAATACAGATGGTGAATAAAATCTGGAAAACTTGGGTATTATCTATCAGGCTTATCAAATAAACAACGTATAGATGATACTCCAAAAGGATTCTGGGAAATGCAAATGGCAATATTTTGATAGAATTTGATCCAGTTACATCCAAAAGGAATTCCTGTAAATGACAAAGTCAAATCTCCTGGATTACACCATATGATAAAACAGAAGCAGTGTTCTCAAACATCAACATTTACCAATATATGGTTTAAAAGATTAGATTCAGAGAAAAATTTATCTACTTTGAGAAACCCACCTTGAGAAATGTGCACCAACGTGTCATTTTTCCATGAATACTGAGACAGACCCACCTTCACCTTCAGGATTAACACATCAGTGAGAATGACAGGTGCTTATTTTGTCCATCCTCTTGGGCCTGAACATTGTCCTCTTTTTAAATGTGCTCAAGGAAAAGACTCAGAGACAGTAAGACTTCTGTGCTCCAAGGACCATATTCTTTTTTAAAGGTTTTTCTTATTGCTCATTTTAGATGCTGAACTTTCTAACATCAAAAATTCCTGGGTTCCATTTTCCCTTGAAAAAGTAGTGAATTATGTTAATGCTCCATGGAGAAGTGTCCCCAAATAGGTATTAATATTAATGCCATAACTTTTAAAATCATACCTTACCACTTTTTTATTACCACCCCCTTAAGGAACCTTTTTAGGTATTTTTATCCTGATTGCAACCCCACCCAATCCATAAAATTTTAATACTAGCCACATGCTATATATCAATGAACATCTACTGTGTGGCTCCTTGGAGGACCATGCACCATTGAAAATCTATGTTTTTTTGCCTCACTCTCAGGAACCAACTTTTGTCCCCTTGGGATGCTATATTAGCTTTGCTGAGAATGCATGCTCTAAATGCTAAGTCTGCTTCATACTGGTTATTGTGGAATATTTTTATGAGGGGATCTGTTTCCAGATTCTTTCCTGCAGGAAGCCAAGCTCAAGTCAAGCTTACCTTAGGAAGGACATTGGGAATGGAAGAGGGCCTGTGGTTATGCCTTAGTTAGTCTCCAAACTTGCAATCAACCACCCAGGAAAACTCACAAGGATAAGGCTCCCCCTATGTTAATTCCCCAAGGACTAGAGCAACAGTGAAAGGGGAAAGGGAGAGTATCTTCTCTGATCACTACCCGGGATTTTATTTTACTTCTGAGATCTTTGTATAAACAGATCCTCAGAGGCTGTGGCTCCACCCAAGGTGGATACAAAGCCCATGGAAGAAGTTGGTCTAAGGCTGGACCACTGTTACTGGGCCTAACCCAGCCCCCAAACTCCCAAATAGAAACCTAAGAGGGCAAAGTGTATTCCAGGGCTGGTGCGAACATGTTAAATATTTCATCCCAGGTAGACAGGGTGGTTGTCAACCCAATGCATTGATTACAACTGAAGTTGCTCAGGAAAATAAACTTGTTTCCACCTTTCCCAACAGATACCAAGTCACTCCTCCCATACCACCTGCAAGTTTCATTTCCTCTTTGTTTGCCTGAAAACCTGACAACGTTATGGTCTCCACTATCAAAAGTAAAGATTTTTGCACCTTCAGTGGTGATGGCTCCAGCTGAGTACCAGCCAGCCATTCCCAGTCCTGAGAACACTGTGGATCTTCCCACACCCAGAGCTCTGGAAACAACTATGCCTGAGACATGAACAGTGATTTACCCACTGACTGGACTCCTAGCTCTTTCCCCAGGGGATCTGAGAAGTGCAATACCACCGAGTTCATGCTACAACATAAAAAATATCACAGTCATCCCATAACTATGAAAAGTGTTAGAGAAAAAGATATATAAGGCATACGAACATCTTCATCAGTAGTATCCCCAGCCAGGAAGAGTATTAGATGTTAACTGCAACATCAATCCATGGTGTCGAAAAGAGTCACATTTTATATTTCACTTGTCCGTATTTTGCTTCATAACTAGATTGCAAAGTTCTAAAATTTAATTCTAACTTTTATAATTGCCTATCAAAAGCCAATCCAAAAGACGCCCTACCTTTCCTGCAGGTACATGCCTATTCATTGTGTCCTTTCTTCCTTCCCCACCATGCTGTTTTCAAAGTTCTAAAATCAAAATGAACCAACCCACGTGAACCAACCCACACCCATCCAGTCTTGTCCTGTTCCCATGATTCCTTTCGGCCTCTTCCACTGATACGGAAGTGTCACCTAATCATCTTAGTCAAGTATTATCTTGTACAGATTAATGCAGCATCCAGAAGATCCAGAGATTCTGACTTCTTGGACTCCATGCCTTTCATGAATCAAGGGTTAATGGAAATATTTTTGCTTCTTGGAAGAAGAACGGAGTGGAATTCCCACCATGGTAGAACTTCGTTATTAGATATTAATGCTCTACAGACCCAATGTGAATTGACTGATTTTATGATTTAGCAATTATAATGCGAACACTCAAAAGTATATCCCAAGAGTTACTATACTTAGCCGAGTACAGTTAGATGATGTAGTTGAGTTTTAATTGCAGTGAATTTGGAATAGGGCCGTATATTTGTTAGACATAAAATTTCACTTATGGGCAAATTGCCTCTGGAATAGGATCCTGCCTTCCTCATTCAGAATATCCCTCCTTTCTCTTCCAGCCTCCGCTGACCCTCTGTTGCGGGGGATCCCAATTAGTCTGGGAAAGCTACTAAAATGAGCAAAAGGGAACGAGGGAGAGGTGAGACCAAAAAATAGAATGGGAATAAAAGAGAAGGGGAGACAAGAGAGCACTTCCCATACTTCACCCAGAGGGGATTTTTAGCCAGACATTGAATTTCACTCCGAGTAGCTTTAGCAAATATGGGTCCTTTTCACATGCTACCTCCAGGGATTTCGTTTGGAACTTTGAAATCTTTGGCTAGTACGGAGTTTCACAACTTGGCTACAAATAGGAATCTGATATGTATGATTAACACTTTTACAGAAGCTCCAGGTCACAAACTGTCGGTGATCACAAGCAGAGAAGAAGGAGTCAGCAGAGCTGGGGATGTTCTTGGGTTGCCTTTAAACCATGCTCACCGTCTGCGCTGCACAGATGGTGCTAATAGTCTCCGTACAGTTATCTTTCCATACGTGTATTGCTTTTCTTCCCTGAATTAGAAGTTTCTTGAAGGCAGGGACTATATCTTTATTCCCTTGCATATTCTCTAAAGGGACAAATAAGTACATAATAAATATTTTATTAGCTGATAATTACCAGTGCATTTTGCTATAATAATACACAGGGAGTGCAGGATATTGAAGTCTCCACCAAAGCACCTAAGAGGCAACCCTTTTGACACGCTGCTGTTGATCCTATCATAAAAGACAGATTCCATCAAATAATAACCACCACCCCCCAAAATAAAAGAATAAGATGAATGGGGAGAAACAAGGAGATGGCTGAAAGGAAAGGATGCAAGGCAGGGATGGAGGGAGAAAGGAAAAAGAAAACAGTTTAAGGCTGTTTCTCTTTAAACTCCACCACCTACCTGTAGACCAACTGCCCCAACCATGCACCAAGAAGATAAAATTTCCTTCTGAGCCTTTGATCACAGAAAGCAGCGATGTCTGACTCAGAACAGGTCGAGGAACAGGCATACATACCTTCCATCCCATCCCCTTTGCTAAGAGGAAGTCTCCTAAACATCCTGTTTGAATGTTCCCTGTGTGTAACAGTCAGAAAAGAAAACCCGTAGGTCTGAAAGTATTTGGACTTCTTCAGATCATTAATGAAGGCCCTGAAAAAATCCTCACCCAAATGGATACTAGTTTAGCTTAAAGATAGCGCATTCGCCCCAAACGCTATCTTTTGTTTATTTCTACTTATTTCCAGGCTCGAATACCTGGGAGAGTTCCATCTTGGCTTTACATTGCAACCCTGTCAATGGCTGATTTAAGACTTAAAAGGAGGCAGCATCCGACAATTGTGTGAATACAGATCTAGCCGGAGACTCTCTCCCGAGGCTTCGGGAACGTTCACTCAGGGTTCTTTCTGTGAAGGCTTAGGCCAGTGCTGGAGGCAGATTAGCAAACACTGAAAAAACTGTCGCTGTAGCTGTGTGTTTCCCCACGTCCTTAAAAGCGTGGATGTTAAAAAGGGCCTCTCTACAAGCTAAGAGGCTGGGGGAAGAGGTGATACTCTTCTCTTCCTTTAAATATGTCAACCAAAAAATATATATGTATATCTTTTGATAAGGCACAAGGGGGAAATAGTTTCTCTTTCCTTTGCAAAGGAAGGGTAAAAATAAAACAGAGCAGAAGCCCTGGCATTTCGTGTTTTATCACTGAAGCCAGGCTGTGTTGAGCACACGGACGTCCCTAGGGCCCCAAGAGGCAGAGCTGTCCAGCCAGAAGCCCAGCGGGGACTCAGAGGGGCAGGCTGCAGGGGAACTGGGCACCCTTGAGGCCAAAGTCTCTGAAAATGGCACACATCCTGGTCACAGACCCTTAGAGATGCAAATTATTGCTGTTCTATTCTGACTGGCTCTTCAGAACCATAAACTAGGGAGGGAGGAGGTTTATTGAGATCTCCCCTCAGAGATAAGAGCTGGGAGAAATAATTTCATGGGCTTTCCAGTTTCTATTTTGGCAAACCAGAAAGAGACACGGGGCAAAAAAAGTAAGCTGAGTACCTGGGGCCAGAGGAAAGGTGGAGCATCTGCTCGGTGCCAACAGCTGAGACTCCGGCAGCCATGAGCAAAGCTCACTGCACTCTGCCTACGTGACCTCACGGTCCCGCAGGGGAGGAAAGACTAGTCAAATCACACCAAAAATTGCTAGCAATTTCTTTCTTTCTTTCTTTCTTTCTTTCTTTCTTTCTTTCTTTCTTTGTAATCAGTATTTTAAGGAGATATACATACATTTCGAGAATTGCATAAATTCTGGTACACAGATTTAAGTATGTGAACATTGGATGAGACTTTTAAACATACGATTAAAGCAACTCATTATAATTTGCTATACTACCCACATTAAATTACGGTTACTCTGGAGCATAAGTCAAACGGTTTAAAGTAAGCCTGTACCTTACCTAAGAAACACCTTCCTATATTATGCATGCAAATTACTTCTCCATGTGAAGGTCTTTTCACCTTAGCTTCTAAGTTACCCAGCTCTGGAAGTCACTACTCGGGGGCTTATCATAGTCCTGTTGTCCCAGCTACTCAGGAGGCTGAAGCAGGAGGATCACGTAAGCCCAGGAGTTGAGGTTGCAGTGAGCTGTGATGACGCCACTGCACTCTAACAGGGTGACAGAACAAGACTCTGTCTCAAAAAAAAAAAAAAAAAAAAATGTTTGCTATCAGAAGATTCCAAGATCACATCTCCGGTGTGCCTTGAACTAATTAACAATTTAGCTTCAGTGGAGAAAAAGTTCACTCCAGGCACTTTTACAGGGAAGACACAGTACAAAGTCCTTTTGCATGTCTTAACTCATTTTTGCAAAAAGAATGTCCTGAAGGAAACTTAATACCAGGAATGATTTTATAGAGGCAGAATTTAATTTTAACTCTCACATTTTATATCTTGAAAATGCTGAATGAATTCTGATTGAGATCCATAAAATATATATGCATAGACCACAAATATATATGGGCCACCATACAAAGGAACAATGGAAAAATAGCATTTCTTGGTTTAGTTGTTTAGTGATTTACGATGATCGAGTGAGTTTTTATTACACAGCGATGAGAGTAATAAGCTAACATTTAAAAAAAAAATCTGAATGATTTCTCCCCACATTTTGTCTTACATGCACAAAGTACATTCTTATAAAAGTGTGCTTTCAAAGGATGCAAAAATTCCATTGACAGCTACCGTGGTAGATGCAAAAATAAGCCCAAATATTTCTCCTGCCTTTGCCCATACTCTTCACCATGTAACTTTGCTTCACCTTGGTACTTTAATTCTGTCACCCCAGCTGAGGACACCCAGGGGCAGCTGGCAGCCAGCAAATCCCAGACATGGGAACAAGCCCAGGCAAAACCAGCAGAGTCACCCACCTACATCCGAGACACACGAGCAATAAAAGCCAACTGATGGGTGGAGTCGAGGGTTATGGTTGTTTGTTACGCAGCGTGGTTGTGGCAAAAGATAACTAGAGCAGCTCCTGTCCCAAAGTAGTCATCCTCTCTCCAGCACACCCAATTCTCTCACCTCCACGCCCTGAGTTAACCTCCTGAAAAATCCCATCTATCGATTAGATTTCCGATTTCCCCCACGCCTATGCCTATGTGGCTACGTAATCTGGGGAAAAAAATCAACCAACCAGCTAGATAGGGGCTCCTAGAAATTAATAATGTTCTATTTCAGTCATTATCTCATGCAACTGAGTAACCCTTTTTGTTAAAAATATATTAACACAATCTTAGGCCCACACTTAGACCTGCTGCACCCAAATTTCTATGGAAGAGGCCAGGTAATTTGTGTAGTTAAAAAAGACCCTGGGTAAGTGTTATCATCGAGGGAGTATAGAAAACACTGCTGTCTTCAACTCTAGTTCTCAGCTTGGTTGCATACAGGGATCCCTTGGGAAGTTTAAAAAACTCCCAATGACTATATCTGCTCTCCACCCCACATTCTGATTTAATTGGAACAAGGCCTGGACATCTGTACTTCTAAGGGCTCCCCAGGTGACTCTAATGTGCAGTGGAGTTTGAGAACCAGTGGCTTTTGTGTAACACCATACAAATATCGTCCCAGGTGTACAGAGAACAACTGCAGGCATAACTGAAGGTATAACTGGAAGAAACAAAAAAAAAAATGCACATATGCAAATCTTTCCCCTACTAAAGTCCACCTGCAAATAAATACAACGAAACCAATTTCCCTTCCAAAAATGAGGAGTAAGTGAAGCTTACGGGTTTCCTATTTGCATCCAGAGTAATTTCCAGAATTAGGGGCATTGGAGGAGGGTGGGGAAGGAAGGGAGGGGAAAGAGAGAAAAAAGGGGAGATGGCAGCATGTGGGACATTATAAGAGGTCTACCAGACACACCTAGGAGAGACCAGAATTCATTATTTTATCACTAACTAAAACAAATACCTTAGGGTTACATGTTCTCACAAAATGTACAAAGTGAATGTAGCTTATTTATTATTTAGTTAGTTATTTTCCATAACAGATCTGATCTTCCCCATAAGCCTTTTTACTGGAGACAGGCAAGGGAGCAGGTAAGATCTATTTGGACAAATATGACATATTCAAAAGGATTCAATATGCAAAGAATTCCTTTGGGCAACTAATCTCTTTGTCAAGGTCCCACCCTTGGCTTACCTGGTCCTTAGGGTCATGGAGAAGATGGTGTAGAATCCACATGTGTCCACTGGGTCCTTGATGGCCTTTGCTGAAGGTGCCTGCTCTGGTCTGATCCCTGATCCACAGATCTGACAACTGAGATCCCTAATTTGACCACTGAGGTATGTGACCCAGCACCAGCTACCTCCCGTGGGTGGAACCCATTGTCCTAACGCTCAGCTTCCCATCTCAGAATCCTTCACACACATGATGACCTCTTCATCTGACCCCAGCCTCCACCCACTCAGCAGCCCCTCAAAAGCTCAACAGCCCCTCTGTGGACACACACAGCTGTCTGAATTCTCTGCACACACTGCACGTGTGAGGGGGACCCTGTCTCGTTCCCACCCAGCAATTCCCCACATGGTTAGACTGGCTCTGACCCAAAGGCTAAAGTGTCTTTAGGTATCATCCTCCTTCCTAGCCATGTCCTCTCACCCGGCATGCTAGAGCCCTTTTATATCTGTATGGATGTTTCTAGAAGTATGTCCCAATTAATTCTCCCCAAAATCCAACACTCACTGAAGTGACAGGGTTTTCTTTCGTTCTCCTTCCCTTGTTTCATATCTCTCTTCAGCCAATTCCTGTCTCATGCTCATCCCTAATGGCAGAAAAGGCACAAGGAGAGACATTTGCTTAAATATGAGAACACAAATCATTGGATATTTCAAAAATAATATTTCTGTCATGCAAGTATTTATCCTAGTTATCTTAGGGGAAAAAAGTGTTCAATAAATAGAGCTCATATTGTTCAAATGTGGATTGCAACCTAATCTGGCTACATAATTTGGGGGGCCCATGGAAAAATGATTGTAGGACTCCTTGTTCAAACAATATTAAGAATTTTAAGACAGTGAAGTAGAGCATTCAACCATGGGTGGGACCATTCTGAGTCTTCACGGGTTGCAACTGCATGAGTTGCACACCTATGAAGCCAGTTCTGATTGCAACCATGCTAGAAGATAACCTCTGGACCATTAATACCCACCAGACTTGTTGTCAAATCTAATGGGGGGTAAAAAAAAAAAAAAATCAAAGGAGTTAACCTGTGGAATTGCACATATGGTTAATTTTTAGATGCTAGGGGAAAAAAAAGGATCCCCAAATTATTCAACATAACTGTCTTATTTTTGAAGCTGTCTTTCAAAAATAGTCATTTACACTCTAAGTTCTTCAACCTTCCTGCTTTACCCATCCTCCAATTAAAGGAAAGCTCCCTGAGCTGATCAAAATGCAAAACAGAAGTGTCCCCGCTTTTCCCCCCCCCCTTCCTTTGATTGTTGGAATAAAGTGTGTTAATCTCAGCACACCTTTACTTTATCATCCAGTTAATTATAAGGCTGTCAGAGATTCCCCTTTATGGAGCAGGTTGTTGAATTCTCCAAATTCAATCTGAGCATCACAACCCCTAGAATTATAAAGCCAATGGAAGCTTAATGAAAATTGGGAATAATTTTTAACAACTTACACCAGTTTCTCGAGATTCTTCTATTCATCCTGTTCCCATCTGGGATATGCCAAATGAAGGCAAAGCCACGGCTTGTTCCAGTTGCATTGTCTTGAAATGCTGCTTACTTCCTTCAAAGCAGACTTGGGTGCATTTTTTATGTTGTTATAACTCCTATTCTAATAGTGTCTTCCAATCAGAACATACGATCAAAAGATAAATTCACTTTATAATACAAGGGAAAATTAAGCCATTGAAACAGCACCACTATTCTTTAATTGTATCAATAGTGATTACTAATATGTTATAGGGAGTATCTAGCAGTGTAAAGGGGTGCATGAATGATATACATACAAATTACAAAGAAATAGTGCTAATTCTTTAACCCACCATAAGGAGCTTAGCATGAAGCAATGGATGATTCCATCAGCAGCTGCTTCATCTTGGTACAAACTTTAACACAGTCCAGATTTCTAAATATTAACATTAAAGGTGATGAGATTGGATAAATTATTGTTGGAAAGATAATCTGCTGACTTAGCATTTGATCAGCACATTGTAAATCCAGACTACTATACGGTGACAGTCATATGAGAAGACATGCCCAGATGTCCCCACCATATAAACAGTAATAAGGCTATTGTATACCACGGCAATGACCAACAATGACAATAGCCAATATGGACTGGGTTATAAGAGTTGTATATGTACTCACCAATTTAATCTTTCCAGCAGCACTATGAGGTAGGCACTATTACTATACCTATTTTACAGAAGAGGAAACTGAGGTACAAAAAGGTTGATTAACCTGACCAAGATCACACAGTCAGAATTCAGAGGCCAGCTCAAAAGTTTGCATTCTTGTCCATCTGCTACACTATTTCTCATAATAAAACAGAAAACAAATCTAAACACTATAGCAATATAGTGTAAAATTCAGAAATCTAAAATTTACCTGGTTTGACATCTTTATTATTTTACTCAGAAACAACACTATGGTCTTAACCTCTTAGTCAGATGTGCAAGCAATCAGAGCCAAAAGGACTTGGCACTTGAACTTTAACACGATAGCATTGTTCATCCGGTTCTTCAATTATGGTCTAATCGCAAACAGCAATGAGTTTGTGAATGATTGTAACATAACTCTGTTTTATAAACACGTCTCCTTCAAAATAATTTGAACAATTCCATGATAATTTAGAGAAATTAACAAAGATAAACAATTGAATAGAAGTTTTAATTAACTGCTTTGATATGCTATTACCAACGACTCATTTCCTATTCACTCACGAGCTTGCACCTTTTTAACCAGATGCTAAAATGTGCAAGCAAACTCTTAGCTTGCTCTCATTTTCCAAGTTAGGGGGTGAATCAAATCACCCTGAGAATTGGGGTCGGCTGCTTTACTAGGGCTTTAAATCATGACAGAGA
This sequence comes from Indri indri, assembly GCA_004363605.1. Taxonomy (NCBI): domain Eukaryota; kingdom Metazoa; phylum Chordata; class Mammalia; order Primates; family Indriidae; genus Indri; species Indri indri. The sequence continues at coordinate 9,468 of RJWJ010022528.1, read as the reverse complement.
ACTATTTCGGGGTAAAGCAATTAAATCTGACCAGTCCTGATGGCCACTTAATGAGCCTCCATGTGGCAGAAGCGAGTTCACTCTACCTGTCTGAAATAGGTTGTGATATGCCATAAAGCTAATGTAATAAATAATTGAAATGCTGAAATATTCCAGCAGGAAGGCTTTCTTGCTGACTGTGTAGTACCTGACTGTACTGTCATAAATGGAGACAGTGGTTAGAAACCTGCCCACTGATGGGTTAACTAAGGGACAGAAAATATGGCACCTCTTTTCATGGGGAAGAGTTAAAACACTGGTTAAGAGTGGAGGATATTCGTGCTTGTATTTAACATCCATTTATCAGGCACAATGGACAGGCCCTGTCTCCTGTGTCAGGTACCTAGAAGGCATGGCCCTGAGATTGAATTAATAGCAAGAAGGAGGATGTCCTATAATTACACAAGAAATCACATACTATGCTATTTAGCCAGCAAAGCCAAATGGTTTCTGTAGATGGTAAATTAACCCAGTGGGGATTGGGAGAATATTTCTGTGCAAAAGATTTCTTTATTCATGAGAATAATTGGATATTGAAAAACCATCATGTATTGTGTCTTGATTTGAAACTGTCAACTGATATGTGAAGCCCCCTCCCTCCGCGCCCCCCTGCTCGGTCCTGTGTGTCTTTGCTCAGCCAATTACGGAGTTGCCAAGATGAAGCGATGCCCAGAGCCCGGAACCCACGATGGCTCCCAAACCACAGAGGTTGGGACACAAACCCTCTAGCTTAAGAAGCCTGTCCTGATCTACATTGTCCATTCAGGTCATTAAAGTGACCCTGGGAAGAAGAGGAATAATAATATTTGGAGGGGAAAAAAAAGAGAGAGAGAGAGAGAGATAAAAGAACAGTCCACCGTGAAGGCAGAAACACGAGCATTAGCTTTGAGGTTGCATCCTCCAGGAATTAAGGAGAAGTGCCTATTTTTACAGTCTCTGGATTTTTCGAGCATTCTCTCTTCCACATCCACATTCCAAACATATCATTTAGAGAGAAAACGCCAGACAAATGCACTGGAAGTTCACGAGTTATGAGGTAATTGCATTAGCGCGCAGAGAAAAGGGAAAGTATGCGCGAAATCCTGATTGGCGTTTCTCTGTTTAAAAGGCATTATTTTCCAATACCTGAGCATGCCCAGAGGAGCTGTCTCTGAGCAGCTGTGAAACAGAACCTTTTTACTTCAGGGTTAGTGCAGGGAGCTCATTAGCACCGCTCTACCCTCAGCTAAACAGCCTTGTTTGCATATTGAAGCAATAGAACGCGAAGGTGTTAAGAAGGAGAATTGCTGCTGCTACTCCTGACTGACATGTCTATCTGGGCTCTTGTGTTTACAAGAGAATAACGAAGCTGCCCCAAAGGCCCTACTGGGCCTGATTATTATGCAGAGGCTTCTTAGATTATGTATAATTGATATCCTTTTTCCCTCCAGCTAACCAATGGCAGCTCTCAAGAGTAATGCTAATTCTCCTGCATCTTACCATCCAAGCAAACACTGGAAATTGCTATCTTTCTCGCTGCTTAATAATTTTTAAAGACCAAAAAAAAGTGACGTTTACATTTTTTAGAAGCACAATGACTGCACGGTGGGTGTGGGTTTACTGCTTAATAACAATCATTGAATCAAACAGTTGAGAGACGGGGATTCAGGACTCGCTTAGCCTCTGCGAGAGTGTGTGTGCTTGTGTGTCTGCGGTGTGTGTGTGTGTGGACGTGTATTCTGTGCCTGAGAGAAGCTCGCTGAACAACAGTCACTCTTTCTTTAAGGCCAAGGATTGCCTCGAATAATCCCGCTTCCTTTTGGGCAGGGGAGGGCCAGCAGATTGCATAAGTTAGTGAGCTTGGTGCATTCTAATTCCAGTTCGCATTTGAAACACTTAAGATAGAGGAGCCACTGTTTATGGCAGTTTCTAAACATACCCATGCCTTCACGTCATCTCCCATTGGGGATGGTTCTTTGGTGCTTTAAGTCTTGGAAGTTAATTTTTGAGGCAACAAAAAAAAAGTAAGAGATATGTGACAAAATTAGGCAAAGGGGACACAGTTCAGCTGGGTTGCAGCTCTGATCCCAGTTTGGAGGCTGCGTGGAAGAGAGAAAGGACAGCGAGGCAGATCGGTGGTCTGAAGTTCCTGTATTCTGGCCTTACAGAGACCATTCCGTCTCCAACGCGGTCAAACTTCCTAACCTCTTAAAAATATAAAGGTTCATTGCTGCTTGGAGATTGCAGCAGATCAGCGTAAACATGCCCACCAAAAGATACCGTAACGACCAGTTCAGCGGAAGGGCAGCCCCCAACATGACTTGGTACCCAAGGAAGTGTCCTGACGGTATAACACCCTCACCCACGTACCAAATTCAAACCCAGCTCCAGCAGCAGCTTCCAGCAGCCTCCAAGGCAACAAGGAAAGTTTGGTTTCAAATTGGAGAGACCCTCTCATGTTACGAATTTTGTTGAGCAACTATTAGGTGCCCAAAATTATCCAGATGCTAATTGTGAGTGAGCAAGCTCAGGTTTCTGTCTCGCCGAGCTCACTGTGTAGTGAGGGCCAGAGGAGTTGAAGCAGGCAGTCGGAATAAACTGGGGTACATGCTGAACTAGAGGAGGCACAGGATGCTTTGAGAGCACATGGGGGATAAATCCCGGGCTCTAGCTACCCACGTAATCAACTTCTACTCCAAGCCAGGAGACCCAGATGACCCCTCATACGCCCAGAACAGTCTAATCACAAGAACCCGACCTGTTGGAGATACAGGGAAGACAGAATGAGACTGTTCCAAACTCAGAATGGGGTGGGTGTGACAGCCTGTCTCTACTGTGCCATGGAAGATGGTTACGGGAGGCATGACCCTGTTTAGGGGTCAACTATATGCCTCCAGAGAGCTTCCCTACCTCCTTAATTGATTTCTGTGGATGAATCATAAACCTTACTTTATTATTTTACATTTACTTGTATTTCAGTTGGTACCATTTTAGGGAACTGGGGTTCCAAAAATTACATGGTTATATGAAGTGGGGTTACCCACACGAATGGATGTAGGAGGCAAAGCAGAGAATGATTCCAGCTGTTTTATTCCCACCACTAATGCTCATTATCGTCTACTTGTAAATGGGAATTTAGTGTAAGGTATAAAAGCATAAATGGCTAGATTTAGCTTTGAGCTTTGATGTGCTCAAGAAAGAGCTAAATTATGAGAAAAACAAAAAAAATCAGGAAAAATAATTGTATTTTCTCGACCCACAATCTATATCATGAAGCACCCCCAAATTCCTGATGCTTAATCAACCTGAAATTTGGAGGTGACCTGGGTCATTCATCTTAATCATGACACTCACCAATATGCATGCACCTTGAGGAAATACTGGCATTTTGGGCTTTGAGTTGGGATATTAAGAAAACATCCATTCCCTAGTGCTGTGACAGTTCCATTCTTGATGCAGAAACTTACAACAACTAGGTCTAAGGCTGGCCTTAGGGTGAGGCCAGAGTGAGAATTGGGCTCTTTGAAATAGCAAGAAGCAGGTCAAACCTGGGCTAGGTTTCCCCAGTCAAAGCATATTTCTCTTCCAGGACTTCCTTTGGGGAGAAAGAAAAAAGGAGATGCTTGAACCCTGCAAGCTGCTTAGTTGCCAGTTTTTACCCAATTCCCCAACATCCCCGAAGTTTCCTTCCCCACCTCCAACCCAGCCCCAGTAGCCAAAGCCACAGAGCAAATGAAATCTCAGCAAAGCCAGAAAATTAAAGCCTCTGAAAAAACAACTCGGGTGTGAATTTCAGCATTCGCCAGTCTTGTCTCCTTTAGACTGTTGGTCACTGGCTATAATTCTGTCTTCCATGAACACAGAATTCTGCATTTCTTTCCTGCATTTTAAGTATTCCTCCCTTTGAATGAACTTCTTTAGGGCCAAGGTCAATGGATATTCTATTATGTAGCTTTTATTTTTTTAAGTCAGTTTATTTTTTCGCCTAGAATTTCTTCTAGATCTTTTTTCTCTGGTTATCTTCAAAAAAGAAGACAGATTGTCCCTGATCAATTACAAAAAAGAACTAAATAATCAGATGTGTGTGAGCTTCTGTCTGCCCCTGTCTTCACTGTGTTGCACCAGCAAGAATATCAAAGCCCTTCTCTTTCCACTACTTTGACTAACAGAATGTGATGGTCTGATTCCCACTAATCCCTGCTAGCCGTGCTTTGGAATTCCTCCATAGCATTTCTTCTAGAAAGGAACAGAAGCAAAACATTGCTTCTATTTGAATCAGACAGAAATAGTAAGGACCTCTAGTTATTGTAACCGTTGCGTAAATTGCCTGACACACAGAATACCTTCAGGAGCAAAGAAATGAACCAGCAGAACCCTGCTCTGCTCTGAATGGCAAAGACAGGAAAACTGCCAGGAGTTTAAGACACTTGTGTGTATACTCTCAGGACAGTTCCATCTAAGAACAATCTACAAGGTGCCAGAGCTACCAAAATTGAAAAAAGCTGGTGTTCCTGCCTCTCTGGGAATATCCAGCTTGGTAGGGGAAAGAATTTTGCAATGAAACAAAATACAGAATAAATGACAGATAGGGAGGGGCTCAGAGGCTATAAGCAGTCAGAGGAAGAGCAGGCTGGCATTCCTTGGAGACATGATAGTTTCACGGAGAAGGTGAGAAGTGAATTAGGCTTTGACGTATGAATAGGAGTTTACTATACAAAAGAGAGGAAAGGCAGCCCTAGCAGAAAGAGCAGGCTGTCAAAAGGTGAAGAGACATTAAAGAGAGTAAGGGACAATGGCAACAGAGGGCCTGATAGATGTAGGGAGATACGGCTGTCACGTCGTAAGCCAGCCATCAGGGAAATGCGTTTGTGAAAATTAGTAGATATTACAACAATAGAAGGTTATTGGATATTTGCCCTGGAGAGAACCTCCTAAAATTCAGCCAGCTCTGACCAGTCAGCTTTACTTACCCAAAGGTTCATTACTTGGTAACCTCAACTCTTTAAAAATAGAGTCAAAATCTAGAAAGATTTCTGAGCAATCATATGGGTTTTCCCAAAATTGTTTGCCTAAAGCTCTCACATGGTCTTCGTAAAACAGAGCCTCAGACTCCTACTTAGAGTCTATTTGTGGTTCTGTCAAAGATTATTCTAATAAATTGGACTGTCTTCCGGAATTTGAAGTAGGAAATTGAAGGGATGGAAAAGGCTGTCAAATTGACTTTGACAACATTGGTAAATAATATTTGAAACTGAAGAAAGTGGGAAAAAGAAAAGCAACTAAAGAACTGAAAAAGCCCATTGTCTCAGTGATCTGATAGGAGTCTTAATTTTCTTGACTGATGACTATCCAATGTTTAAGGCTTTGCAGGAGTAAGGTGGTAAGTTTCAGTGACAAAATCTGGATTAATGTTAAATACCTTACTTTTGTGATGGTGCTGATAAAAAAGTTGGGCATGTTATTAGAATACATCTCTAAACACAAAAAGTCTGAGCTACTATAATTTGAGAATTGGATTTCTAAGAAACTGCATGTTATCAAACAGTACTATAAAAACAACTGTTTAAATTCATTATCCTTACTCAGAGATGATTTTTGTCTCCTAGGGACCATTTGGCAATGCCTAGAAATATTTTGGCTGTTCCAACTGGGGGAAAGGTATGTTGCTCTACCCATCAGGTGGGTAGAGGCCAGTGATGCTGTTTAATATCCTGTAAGGCACAGGCCAGCCTCCTCCCCACAGCAGTGATCCAGCCAAAAATATCAATAGTGCCCATGCTGAGGAATCCTGATTTAAATGAAGGAAATGTTAGGGTCCTAACAGTTCCATATTTACAATATCGAATTTATTTTCTCCTGGAGGACTTCCAACAATAGAAAGCACTAATGGTTATGTAGAGGTGTGTACACATCTTAACTACTGGCTAAAAAAATAAATTATTTACCAAAAATGAAAAATAAATCTAAATATTACTAAGCAAACAGCCACTGGAAGCAGCACACAGACCAAACCAAAATCAATGAAGCCATCAGTGTAAGTTGCGGCGTAATTCACAGCCACCATGATAAACAAAATTGGCACCAACTCAGAAGGCAACCCTGTGTTCTTGGCTACAACATGCAACTGCTCGTTTGCTACATAGAAAGGGGCTGATCCTCAATGACTGAAAATGTTCCTATAACCAGTAATCGTCTCTAGAGCATGTAAATCGTGTCATTAATTAATAAAACTCCATTTCGTTATGAAAATTTGTGAAAATAGAAGAGATGGCTCTCCCATGGACTGCCCCTAGAGAGGAAGATCTCAAGCTATTCTATGGTTTAATGGAAAAGGGAGGTTATCTACTTCTATGACTTTGTATTGGATTCATGTAAACATCTTCACAGTCATCTGATACCAGCTTTAAAAAAAAAACAAAACTGAGATTTCCAAGTATTCTCAAGAATAATAAAAGGTAGTTGTGAGAATCATCTCAATTAAAATATTTCAAGATTTATAGACTTTTAAGATTTTTGATGAAATTTAAGTCTTTCAAAGTACGGAAATAGGCCATTACTATACATTTTCATGAGCATCAGGCATCAGTCCACAACAATCATTACTAACCAAATGTCCTGTTTATTTCTCCACTGATTGCAATAGGATACATCTTATTTTATAGGCAATCTAAGGATGCAATAATACAAATATACCTGATGTATCCATATGTTAATCATTTTATTGGATATAGACCCAAAAATGAAAGAAAAGGCAGGCAAGAGAGCAGACTGAGGTATTCTCCCAGGATGCAGTGGATGCATTTTACTGGATAAAAAGTTGAGTCCAGGATGAAGTAAGGGGTGTTTTCTGAGATTCCCCTAAAGTCATACTATGTCCCTAAAGCAAAAGCTAAGGGCCCAGGAGAAATTCGTGATATTTCAGCACGTTGTCAGGGCACAGGCTCGTACCATAGCCATGGCCCCAGACGGTTTCCTAAATGACATCACAGCCTTCCTGTTTGGTGGCCCAGAGCCAGTTGTCATCTGGTACCAGCACCATTGGCCACTAGGGAAGTAAGGGGTTAAAAGATGCTGGAGGATGTCATTTTATCCATGCGCTGATAACTATGAGTTTTATGATTCCATTTATTTTTATGGACCTAGCATCCTACTATTCATGAGGTCAGAAAGCTTTTAAACCGCAAACCATTAGGACTTCAACTTCTGTGAAGATTGAAGCTGTAGCCATATTCCTCTCATCACTGATACTGAGGATTTCCTTGCCCTCTCCTAATGTGTGATATTAAATAACATCACAATTGTTCATGAGAATTAACTCAGCTCTCCTCATCAAAATCCCCAATAACATACAACTATTTGAGTGGGTAACTTATTCGGACCTCTCCAAATCTATATGATTGGTCAAGATTTCTTGGGAACATTGGGTTTTTATAATACATTTCCACAATACGTCCTCTTCTGAGATAAGACAATAGTTAGAAATGAAGTTTGAGTTTATTCATTTTTAAATTAATCAAGAAATGTGTCTCCCTTTTGTTAACATCCAACTAGTTTCAGTAAAACAACTTTATCATTTGTTCTGAACACGTATGCTAGTACCATTTATGTTAATATTTATCTCTTGTCTGCAAGTAGACATTTTGCTTCACCCTCATGGACAAAAGGATTCATGCTCCTGTTAAGAGTTGGTATTGATTTGGATTTTTCTCAATTTCTCTCATTGCAAACCAAAAGCCCTCGATCAATTGCAGCCATGATTGTGATAGCTTTGGAAATAAGGGTGCTATAAAGCCCAGTGGTCAATGTGTCTCTGATGCCTCCTTTCCTTTTCTTGTTGCTTCTAGTATTTTAAGTTAGCAACTTGGGGTAAGCTCTCCCTGATATAAACATCAGAGGTATACAGAGATGGTGGATTTCTTAGAGATTATTCTTACTCAAATTTGTATTCTTTTTCCTGATCACAAAAAGGACCTGGCATTTGGAGAGGTTAAGTGACAAGGAGCCACTGCTACCCAGGAGCACAATCACAACTCTGGTGTCCGACTCCAGTCCTGGACCCTCCCAGCTATGCCCCACCTTCCAGCCCCTGGGGTATTTTCTTATACACTCAGCAATCTCTTAAAAAAAAGAACCACCCTCCCTTTAAAGCACCTAAATGCCCAAGGATGTTAGGGGATGAGGGAGCAAGGGTACAAAACGGGGCTCTCCTCCACATGGGCATAGCTGCTGATGGGCAAGACAGGAAAGCATCTTCTCAACTCTGCAAGGCGGCAGGGAAGAGAACCAGGCTTCTCTGCAGGGCTGGGTTGTGACAGATTCATCCTCAGCTCTCGGGGAACGCTGTCTGATCTGTCTGTAATGAGTGACAGCTGTGACAGGTGTAAATACCCCATGTTGTAAATTTCATGAAAGCAATACACCTGGGCTGTCTGGCTCAACACCGCAGCCTCCTGCGTGCCGCCCCTCGACACCCGGACTGCTGGGGAAAGAAAGCACAGTGCAACGCCCACGCCTCACCAAGGAAGGAGGAACGGCGACAGCAGACCAGAGCTCCCGACTAGCAAAATCATCACAGCCACTAAGCTGGACCCTGACTATGCAGCAGTTACTGCCTAAGTGAAATTTTTTTTGGATCAATTTATTTACCCTTCTGAATTTTCCGAGAAATTCATTTTACCGAGAAAGACACAGAGAGGTGAAATAACTTGCTCAGTGTCCTGAGCTAATCAGCAGCTGATCCAGGATTTAAACCCAGATCTGTTGACTCCAGTGCTTGCGATTTTTATTGCTGTACTAAAACATTTTTATCCTTTGTTTCCTCCCTGTGTGCCTCTGCTCCATGGCTCCAAGAGGTGGTAATAAGGGTTTATTAATGTAAGAAAAATCAGTGATCTGTAAACTCTCAGCCCTAGAAAGTCTAAGCAGAACGTTTTCTTAGCCTTTTAGAGGCTGCTGTGGGGCCAGACATAATAGTTAAAACAGCTGGAAAAATCACTTTAATGACTCACCACAGCTGTAGTTTTTTTCTTCTTCTTCTTCTTTTTTTTTTTTTTTTTTGGCACTGGCTGTTTGGATTAAAACATGGAAAATGTAATGAAATCTTGTAAAGAGAAAAGTGAAAAAATTACAACAGAAGCTGAATTCCGAAATGCGCTGAGATACGATGACAGATGCAAGCCATCGGAGGGGTGAAGTCCAGGGGGGTATTACACTGCATCTGTCAAAAGCAGGACCCTGGAAACCGTAGGGCACTTCATGCCGAACGCCACCAAACCTTCACGGATTGTGCCAATGTGTTTGAGCATCAGTCGCAGGGTCATCTGTGTCAGCTGTGGGGCCGGGGAACTGACATTTCAGATGAACACTGATTCAGAGAAATGAGGCTATGGCTATAAATTATCCCCACACATGCTCCAGGGCTTGTGTGGTGTTGGGAAGCTGTTTAAAGCA
>RJWJ010022527.1:0-26781 GCA_004363605.1 Indri indri | reverse complement strand
TTGACTTTTTTTTTTTTTTATTCCAGGGTATTGTGAGGGTACAAACACTACAGTTACACTTTATGCCTTTGCCTCACCCAAGTGCGGGTTAAAGGCATGCCCTCCCCCCCCCCTTAGTGCTCCCCATGTCCTTTAGTTGTTGATTTGCCCCCCCCATCCCCCTAATCCCTAGAGAGTATTTCTGCCATGTGATCTACCTAGTGTTGATCAGTTAGGACCAGTTTGATGGCGAGTACAAGTGGATCCCATTCTTCTGCTCTTGTGGTGCCTCACTTTGGATAATGGGCTTAAGTTTAATCCAGGAAAGTGTAAGAGGTGCTAGATCACTGTCGTTTCTTATGATTGAATAATATTCCATTGTAAATATATACCAAATTTTAATAATCCACTCATGGATTGACAGGCACTTGGGTTGTTTCCACATCCTTGTGATAGTGCATTGTGCTGCTATAAACATTCGGGTGCAGATGTCTTTATCATAGAATGTTTTGTGTTCTTTTGGGTAGATGCCTAATAGTGCTATATTCTGATAGGAGTAAAGTGATATCTCATCATGGTTTTAATTTTCATTTCCCTAATAATTAGCGATGTTGAGCATTTTTTCATGTTTGTTGGCCATTTGTCTATCTTCTTTTGGGAAAAATCTGCTCATGTCTTTTGCCCACTTTTTGATGGGGTTATTAGTTTTTTCTTGCTAATTCGTTTGTGTTCTTTGTATATTCTGGATATAAGACCTTTGTCAGATGCATAGTTTGCAAATGTTTTCTCCCATTCTGTAGGTTGTCTATATACTCTGTTGATTATTTCCTTTGCTGTGCAGAAACTTTTTAGTTTAATTAAGTCCCATTTGTTTACATTTGCTTTTGGAGTCTTACTCATAAATTCATTGCCTAAGCCAATGTCTAGAAGACATTGTTTTCCACACATTTTCTTCTAGAATTTTTATGGTTTCAGGTCTTACATTTAACCCTTTATTCCATCTAGAGTTAATTTTTGTATATGGTGAAAGACAGGGATCCAGTTTTATTCTTCTGTATGTGGCTATCCAATATTCCCAGCACCATTTATTGAATAGGGTGTCCTTTCTCCAGTATATTGAATCACTTTTGGCAAATCTCTTAAAATTTCCAAATGTTTGTTTATCTCTACAAAATGAAAATCTATCTCAAAGAGATGTTGAAGTGTTAAAGTTAAATAATGTCACTATGAAAGAGACTAGTACAACATATGCCCTCAATAAATGTTAGTCCCTCTCTCCATTCTGCCAGTACAGAAAATGTGAAAAGAAACTGTACTGAGGGTGAGGCTCTAAGAGGTGGGAGCAGAGCCTGGCTCTTCTCCCACTATTGCTGTTCCATACCCAAAAGAGAATGCACAATCCTGGGAGTATAAATATTTGTTCTCACAAGCCTCAGATGTATCCCTCGGCTCATATCATCTATAGCATTTCTGAAAAGGATAAAATGTTCAAAGCTTATCAGCAACTGCTTCTCCCAACCTTACTCTTTGCCCCATTGCCTCCCTCAAGTATGTAAACTGGAAGGGATAGTGTCCTCCCATTCTCAGGGAGTGGTAGTGTAGCAGCTAATGCCAGGCTGCCATTTTCTGTCCCCAGTTTTTTGCTGTACTTTCTGGCTAAGCAAATGGCGCCATATTCTACCTTGGAGCCAGGTGCCTTGGCAGACCTTTGTCCCTCTCTGGATTTCATCCTCTTCTAAAAATAAAAAAAAGCAGAAGTTTGATTTTTTTATGTTAATGGTGAAGTGATTTCTATTTTTAGGTTTTTTTCTTTCAGTAATTACAATATTTTTCACTAATTCTAGTAAGTACTTTCAACCATGTTGCACTGTATGATTTCCCTGCTTCACAGGAAATTATCAGTTTTTAGCCATATAGAACTACCTGAGAGACATGCTGTTGCATGACTCCTATGCACTCTGTAATTTGGAGGTATCCAAGATTCTAAAACTAAAGTATAGTGGTTCAAACTCAGCTACTAAAGGGGATAGGCCAAGACTTGTAAACATCACATTATTAAACAGTTTCATTGACTCCTGGGTGATATCAATTTGCCACCATATTTATAACTTTCATTAAATTGAAGTCCAAGAGATTTTCAATCAATCAGAGTGAATTTATTGATCTCCTGTGTCATGTAGCTTGCGTCTGACAGGCCCAGCTATATATCCTGGCTTTAGTTATGATCTCGATAATGTCAGAAAAAAGCACCAAATTTTCCTGAGTCTCAATGCCCTCATATGTAGAAAATTGAAATACTGACTCCTTCCTTAAACTGATTTTGTGAGGGCAAGTTAGATAATATCCTGGAGTCATATCCTGGGTATTTTATTTTTTTTATGTGATTTCCAAAGTACATGCACTTGATGTATGTGCGGGGAAGGGGAGAGAAATTTAAATAGCATCTGTGGTATTACCTGACTTTCTCTCAATTAGTAAATGACCTCAAGCAAACACAAGAATCTGTACTATTTCATGGAGTAAACTCAGTTCCCACTTGCCTTAGACATTCTGAGCATCTCATTACACATGGTATTATTAAAGAATTTTCAAAAGTGTATTTTTCCTAAAATGGCCCTTAAATTAAAACCAGTCACTTCATCATCCATTTCAATGACAAAGAAAGAATAATAATAATAAAAAAACCTGTTGTATTGGTCTTATTATGAGATTATGTGACTATCTCTAATGTAATGACATATGACATTTTTTACTTTCCTGGGAAAATCAGGTAGCATTCATCTTGTGAGGAGCAGAAAAACCAACTCAAACTGTCTTAAACAATAAAAGAATCTATTAGTTCCTAGTCTTGGGTTAGGGATGACTTGGGGCTCAAACAATGTTCCTGAGACACAGGTCTTTCTCATCATTTCATAGCTCTGCATTTTCAGCGTTGAGTGAGTTCATATGAAGATCCTTTTCTTGGTCCTCACAGGGTCTTGACACTACAGAAAGGAAAATGGACATTTTTTATAGTTCAAACCAAAGCCCAGAAATCATGCCTTGATTGGTTTTACTTGGGTCATGTGATATCCCTGAATCAATAACTGTAGCCAAGGACATGGAATTCATTGACAACTTTGAGTCAACCAGGGCCTATTCTAGAGTTGTGGTGGGACCAATCCCATCTCAATTCCGCAAGGCTAGGAAATGAGCAGTTGCCTTTCTAAGCAACTTGATGCTGGGAAAAAGACAAGAAATAATCATAAGAATGTTTTTAAATGGTAGTGGGTTTCCCAGTGCTGACTTTAGAATCTAATCCTTACATAAACTGTGATTCCATGGGAACTTGTGTTGAGCACATACATGTTCATATCTTGTCCATTCCCTTGTCTTTGCTGGATTTCTTGTCTTACCTTATGCCCAGAATAGGATACAAAGAAAAGTTTCAAAAAATTAAAAAAAAAAAAAAAAAACAACAACCTACCCTCAAGGATTGATCTTCATAAAAGAAGTGGAACAATTTGTGGGAATATAAAATTATGTGCTAAATTAAGTGGTGCAGATATCGAAGCATTTTAAATTTCTGGCTTTGTCACACGTTATGAATAAAATATCCTATCTTGCTGCCTCACATTTCATAGGAATGCTTTTAAATCATAGTGGGTTTCACAGTGCAATTCCAAAATCAGATTGAAAAGGCTATAAAAGAGCACAAATTTGAGAGATAAGCAGACCTGAGGTTGAGCTTACTCATTTAACCTCCCTGAGATTATTATAGTAGACATTTTAAATATGTACTTGTGGAATATTGGGAAGATTAAAAGAGGAGGTGTACCCAGCACACTGCCAAGCACAAAACAAATAATAAATAATCATTATTATTATTACCATAATTTGTGCCTGGGAGCCTGATTTGGCATTCAAATAGTCTCTTCCAAAAAGTCAATAAGGATCACATAAATATAATAGTTTCACAATAGTGAGGAACCAGAGTTCTGGTACACACACACACACACACACACACACACACACACACACGCGCGAATACTATACTTTTCTTTAGAGTTGGCTGCAAACCCAACAGCTCATGGATCAAGATGCTGGGAGTTGCAGGCTGTAAAGTTGACATGGAGGCAGAGGAAAGAGAATTGCCTCCCCACGGCATTCTGCTTCATCTTTCCCTAGCCACACACATAATTTGTATGAGTAGGTGTTATCGACCCCTTAATCAAGTGTGACTCATTTTCCTCCCCAACACATGAATCAAAAAAGAATAGAACATGACCAGACCCCCAGGAACTAGTTAGGTAATGCCATTCTTCCAGTAAAGTTAAGGAAACACACACTAAACATTCGAGTGGATTGTGAGAAAGGAATTCTGTCTGATGGAGCCGCTCTGTCATTCTTTGAGAAACTGTAACAGAAGCTCCTAATGATCAAAATCCAGAAGAATTTTAACTACTGAAGCAAAACAAGTAGATCAAAAAGGAAGAACCAAATGTCAACTACAGGTCTCTTTCCTTCTGAAAGATCCTCCTCTCAACTCAGTTACTCAAAAATGTGGTCTGCTTTCTCAGCAGTATCCTTGCCTAGCTTTTTTGTGTCTGGGTGTGATTTCTGCCTTTGCAAGCAAGCCCGAAATAGCCTCTTCTCTCCAATATGTGCACGTACTTGTGGGGGTGGAAAGCGAAAGAGGTGGAGAGAAGTGAAAAGTAAATGGAGGCAGATGGAGGAAGGTCACCCCCACAATTCTACGGGCACGCAAGGGCACGCCAGGCACACTCGAGCCCCAGATACCTAGGCTGGTCTACCCCCTCCCTCTGGCCACCCCCCTGTGAGTCGTGGCCAGAATCTCCGCCCTTCTCTGCAGGCGAGTAGGAGACTGTTTTGGCTAGAATCAAATAGACACAATCACTGCTGCAAAGTACAACACCTACTGTAAGTTCTCTTGTGCTTGTTATCTCCAGAACAGCTCTTGCTTGATATTTTATCAATTTGTTCACAGAGGGAGGAGATGAATCATCAAGCAAACACATGGGCTCTTGACAAATTTCTTCCTCCATTGCATGTTAGAGCTGAAAGTGCCATCTTTTGAAAGTGTTTGCTTTTTATCTTTTTTCTTAAATATATGAAAGTGCTCATTTGCACCTTCCCCTAGGCCTTTTCCTCCTCATCGTCTTTCTTTTTAAGTTTGATTTCTTCTTCTAGCATGAGGTATTACTCATGACAACAATATTTGCAAAGGTGAGTTTAATTCAAGTCAATCGCAGCCTGTTTAGCTCAGGGCCAGCATGAGTATGGGCCAGGGAGTCTGTGGGCGGCCCTGGATAGGAGGCAGGACTTACTCCACCACTTAGAAAGAGATGTCCCTGAGATAACTTCCTCCCCATCACTAACATCTATATCACCTGCTGATTTAGAATTAGATTCCACTTAAAATGTTAGCCTAATGGGGGTGGGGAAAGGGATTGGGCAGCCAAGAGTATCTGAACGATTCAGCCACAGCCACCAAACTATGCTAAGATGGTTACCAAGAAATGATCTCAAAATCTTCCTGGCAGCTCTCTTTAGGCTCTCTCTCTCCTTTCCAGTCAACCCTTCCTTTCTGTGCTTTCTACCTGTAATCCTTTCCCTTCTGCTTTTTCTCAATTCCTATTCCCTCTTCTGGACTCTTCTAGTTCCATCTCTTCTCTGAAGCCTTTCCCTGCCCTGCCCCCTCCATGGCAGAATGAATTGTTTCTCCTTCTGAATTCCCATAGCCTTGTTGTCCACATAATTCCATCGCAAAACTTATCACACTATGCCATAATCATTGGTTTTCTTGCCTGTCAGTCTCTCTGGAATCATGACTGGGGTTCTCACGGGCACTCATTAACTTATTCATTTGATGTAACCCAAAGAACTCATACAATCCCTGGCACATAAGTGGTAAATGAATATTGAGCTTGAACTGCCTTTGGAAGTTTCTCTTTATGATTTTTGATGTGGTTGCATATGTCTAAAACAAAAGAGCCTTCAACAAGAAATTCAGTGCTGTACAACCTACTTTCTCATACCATCAGTTGAATCTTTGCTGTCAGTCTCCAACTGGACCACCCCACTACCGTGAAAGCATCTTCTGGAACTCCCTACCTGATCATCCTTCCAAAGCATTACTCCTTTGAGCAAAACATCAACAAATGAATTGTATTTAACCATTTTGTTTTCAAATTATAAAATGGGGACCATGTCACTAAGTAGCACATCAATTTGTATTGGGAAGAAAGGATTTTTTTCCTAATCAGAAGCAATCATAGAATAACTACACTAGGATCCATAAAACAGAGCTGGATCCCCTACACTGCACGTGGGAAGCAACTACTTTTAGCCTCCCTAGAACCTCAGCATCACTAGGGAAAATGAAGGGCTGTTGGAGGCAGTGAAACATGACAGGAAAGGGAGGAGCCGAAAGTGAATTTAGGAGTAAGCAAAGGGGAGAAGGTCAATCATCTCATGGAAAAAGCATGCAACTTGGGAGGAGGAAGAGGTAACCTTAAATGACTTGAGTTATTAAACAGGGACCACTTCAAGACCTCCTCATGAATTAACTATGACATTCCAAAGTAGACTTACTGGAAACCCAATAAGAACTAAAACAGCCCTTGAAATACCCACTCCTACCACTTAATCATTATTTAGGGACACGTAATATGCAGTAATATTTAGTGTAATCATAAAAGTGAAATGAGGTGGAAAATCATCTAAAGCACTAGTTGAGAGAAAAAAACAAAGCAGTGACATACATAGCTTTCTTCAGAAACTGCTGATGACAATCAGGTAGCCCTCAAAATGTAGTTATATTTACTAGGGCTTTTGATTTATGCTTTGAAGCAAATATTTAAAACAAGACTTAAAGGTATAAGTGTTCCTTTCTTTTCTTCTTATCCCTGCATGCGAAGTAGCAAGGATATGAAATAGTTCAAATGTCTGTCCCACTGACATTGCCCCTGGGACATCACTATTTCAGCCAGAATTCTTTAGTTTGCAAAGAACAGAGGTCCACAAAGCTAGCTCAATTAACTGGGGCCTGTGGTATTATAATATAAGGCTGCCCAGTAGGTTCTCATACAGATCCAAGAATAAGCATTGAGTGCAGCTGACCCAGAGGGGACTAAACTGGGAATTGTGCTCCTCCTCTGCCTGTCTACATCATTCTATTTCTCTCTACTGAGAGAAATATCTTCCTATTTACTAATAATTCATATGGCTCACATTGCTCTCTTCTGTGCCCTAACTCTATTTGACCTTTGAACCTCTGTGTGCCATAGCAAACTGGCAACTTTCTTCTGGGTCCCTAAGTAAAATTTCCAGGGGGGTCAGGGAGGGAGATGAGAGAGAGAAAAAATCACTTTTTGAGCCACACAAGCACATAAGTGATAGATCTGTAGCCTTCCCCTCACTTCGGTTTATGTGCCTACCATTTTCTCCATTCAGCTAGGGACAAGATGATATCAACATGGAATAAAACATGGGTATTTAGGGCTATGCTGTTCATTTCATAAAGGATGAAACATATCTAGTAGAAAAGGCAATCAATGTAAAAAATCTCTTCTCCCTAAAAGTTCATAAGCCTGTGCTCTATTCCCATGGCCAAGCTGCCTCTTGGCTGGCCTATAAAGAAAATACGTTTCAAATCAAGGTGCTTTAGAGAAATATGTCACTAAAAATAAATAAACAGCCGGGCGCGGTGGCTCACGCCTGTAATCCTAGCACTCTGGGAGGCCGAGGTGGGCGGATCGTTCTGAGCTCAGGAGTTCGAGACCAGCCTGAGCAAGAGCGAGACCCCGTCTCTACCAAAAAATAGAAAGAAATTAATTGGACAGCTAAAAATATATGGAAAAAATTAGCCGGGCATGGTGGTGCATGCCTGTAGTCCCAGCTACTCGGGAGGCTGAGGCAGTAGGATCGCTTGAGCCCAGGAGTTTGAGGTTGCTGTGAGCTAGGCTGACGCCACAGCACTCGCCCCAGGCAAGAGAGTGAGACTCTGTCTCAAAATAAATAAATAAATAAATAAATAAAATAAAAAAATAAAAATAAAAATAAATAAACAAATTAACAAATGAAATGAGAGGGAAAGCTAGTTTGTCTATGTACTACCATTAATGTTTCTATTTGAGTCTGACTTTGTACCTTTTCAAGGAGCTTTAGCACGCTTTTGTTAGTTTTAGTGGGCATAGAGTGAGCTCTGGAATCCAAAGGACTGGATTTCAATCTCACTTGTGCTATTATGCCCTGTAAAGCTTTGGCAGAACTATTTGATCATTTTAAACATCCATTATTTGTAAAAGGGGACTATGAATAACAGCTATTATTAAACATTACTGTGCATTAAGCATTGTGCTATAAGCTTTACATATGCTACCCTATTTAATACTCATAAACATCATATGAGCCTAGCCCCAGTTTATAGAGAGGGAAGATGATAATAATAATTGCATTTATTCCAAGTATTTTTCGAAGATCCCTTTATGTTTGAGACAGATACTACTATCTTCATTTAACAGATTAGGAGACTGGGGCACTAAGAGGGTAATTGTCTGCCCAAATTCACACAGCTCAGAAGTGACAGATCTGGATTCCTACCCTGATCTTTCTCCAAAGCTTGTGCTCTTAACCAGAATGTATCGGTATCCTAAAAATACCTGCTGCTGCTGCACTTCCTCACATTTCTTGGTCAAAACCAATGAAACTGCAAAGTGAAAATGTTTAGATGCAGTAAGCCCCAGTATCAAGGATGGGAAATGTACCGTATCTATATCACCAGTCCCCCTCTGTCCACTGAAGACATTGCTACTAATGGCAGGGGTCAACAAACTATGGCCCAGCAGGGGGCCAAATCCTATAACCTGTTTTTATAAATGTTTTTCAGGAGACACAGCCACACTTATTCATTTGTCCTGATTGCTTTTGGACAAAACCCAGTAGAACTGACTAGCTGCAACAGAGATCATATGGCTTGCAAAGCCTAAAATATTTACTATCTGGTCTTATACAGAAAAATTTTGCCAACCCCTGGCTTAGAGCATAATTATCTAATAACAAATACACAGCTTCAGATTTGTTATTGAGAAATTGTTCCTGGCATCCACCACCAGTTAACTGAAATTTGACAAAGAAATAAAGCCTATTGGGTACTCCTATGATTTAAAAATGTTTATAACCATTACTAAATCAGAGAGAGAAATTGAGTCACGATAAATATATAGATTCAAGTAAGGTAATGGGAATATCTATCCACATTTGGAAACTCAGATTTCCTGTTGCCTAGGTTTCTTCTTCTTAAACTTTGCATTGAAAGCACTTTTATTTGACCATAGGAATCAATTTAAAGAGTTTTTCTGACCCAAGGGCAGGAAAGGAGCAGAGTGAGAAGGATACTGGGTAAACCCATTCTTATCCCATTGTTGCTGAAGATCCTATCATATGTGGCCTTTGCAGACTTCCATAGCACACTATGACTAACTCTGCCACCTAAATGAACCAAGTCTGATTCACCATATCCCAGAAATACAGGAGGAAAAAGGCAGATGAGAAAGAGTTATCCGAAAACCTGCAGGAGAAAGCGGGGTATAGAGAATGAAGGGGCTGGGGTGAGATGTGTTGCACATTCTGGTACATTCAGAAATTCTATTTCAAGTCAGTTTTAAATATTATTATCTGTTCTTAAATGCCAGGCACAAAATGGCCGCAGCACAGATATCTTAATCTTGGGAGGGATAATTTTTTAAGTGTGTGCCTTCAGCCATGTGCAAAGTGAGACGAAGGGTCACAATGTAGCGTACGTAGAACAGTGTCCAGTAGCTCATCTGAAAGGAGTATTGTGCATGCAGATTTCCAAGACACCCACACCTTGGAGATAATGCCAGTGAGTTAATCAAATACTTTTCTGCCTGCTCAACTGTGATACCTAAAGCTGCTAGGAACATCATTTTTAGACATCCGTGGGAGGCATTCTTTTTTGTAATTCTACATTTCTTTAACTCCCACCACATGTCTAGGCTTGCCTTCCAGAGACACACAATGCTACCTTTCAGAGCATTTTTTAAAAATCATGGACTAAGTAGCCCTCCTACGGCAGATTGCAGTAAATGCTGGAACAGCAAGCATGATTTCACTGGAAGGACTTAAGCTGACCTGCATGCAGGTCCTGTCAGGTGCCCTAGAATGAAACCCATCCTTCCCTTCTCCCCTAAACTTGCTTTTGTTCTTCCCTCCCCAGGTACCATCTCTCCCTTCAAGCATCCAAACTAAAACAGAAGAGTTGATCAACTCTGACACCTTTGGACTGAATGTATACTATAAGCCAAAGCCTTCAAAAATGGTAGTGAACAAGGAAGAGATTTGGTGATCAGGAAGAGAATACTATTAACATGGTGGTTTAGCAAGATAGGTAAATAAAACATGCAAAATAGGGGACTAAGTCCTATGATAGAGGCAAAAATCACACAGAGAAGAGGGGATGTAAGGAAAGGCTTCCAAGAAGAAAAAATATTTAAGTTGAGAGATGAAAACATAAAGAAGATTTAACCAGCAAAAGATAGTGGGGAGAAAACTGTTCCAGCAATAAGGAACAACATATGCAAAGAACAGAGGAGAGAGAAAGCATTTTAGAACTGCAAGAAGACAGATAAGATTAGTTAAGTAATTAGGCACACAAGCTTGGTGGTTAGAAAAATTTGGATCGGAATCTCAATTCTGTGACTTTGGGCAAGTTACTTAACCTTTCTGTGCCTCAGTCTCTCATCTGTAAAATGGAGGTGATAACAGTACTGACATTTCCGCAATTTTCTTGAAATTTCCCTTTGCTTGTTACTTCCGTAAGAACAGAAAGGTATGATACAAACTTAACTTTAAGTCCAAAGGGCAGCAATTTGAGAATATTTCTAGGTGTTAGGATCAAAGCAGCTTCAGTTAGTCCAAGGGTATGCAATGGTGATCTGACAGGTTTTCCTAGTTTGCAGTTTTCATCAGATATCCCAGTGAACTTTCTGAGTAGTCCATACAAGAGCAGGAATGAAAGTGTTTCACATATAAATTGTTGTAATAATTTCTCTGCAGTCTATATCAAGTGGTTCAGCTTTAGCTTGCAGGGCTTCAAAAGAGCAGTTTTAATTTCAATGATTCTGAGCCAGAAGGGTGGGAGAAAAAAATGAAAATAATAGTTTGGAGAGTTGTAGCCAGATATTGGAGGAAACTATGATAGAAAGTTCAGGATCTATTCCAGATTTTAGGTAGATTGCAAATCCTTAACAAAAAACAACAAGCTAGAATCTAATAACAAGTGCACTATAGTTTTCTTCTGAAACACAATTTTTCTTTCTACAGTCACTTCTATTTCTACCCAAAATAATCAAATTAAGACTGATTCGTTTGCCAGATAAGTTTAGTCTCATTAAACTTGGCCTGATTATTTACCTAAGTGTAACAAGAATAGTGAGAGACCACTTAAGCTCTCTTTACACTTCCTTTCCTGGTACTTTTTATAAAAAATCTCAGATTAGACTTGTAAAAGCTTCTCAAGGCTAGAAAGCCAAGTCAAGAACTCACCATTAAACTTCATCTGTCCAGTAAGACTGTTATCTTCTCAGAAAAAAGAAAAAATAAAAAAAAACTTCATCTGTATTACCTGTAGATTTGGGTGAACTTCTTTCTGCTCGAGGTCCCCAAAATATTCATCAGGTTCTGAGCCTTTCAGGAAGTGACATTCTTTATGCAAATGTAAGTCAGCCATGTGAATTACATATTCAAGGTACAAAGCCAGATTTTCCAAGAGGGCCTTTATTGGCTGCATAAAGTAAATCTTAATTTTTCGAAGTTTTCTTGTCCTAAAATATGGCATTTCAGTAAAAACTTAGGTAATACAGCTAGTGTTTCAAATTGTGTGCTGTTACAAAGAGGATAGACTCTTATTAAACTTATGTAGATAATTATATTGCCGTAAAAATAAAAGTACTCACAAGTAGTTTATGAATTTTGGAGGGATCAAGTAGGGAAAAAAGTGTTTCCATTTTTGTTCACAAAATTGTACTTTACTAAATTGTCGTAAGCTATAGATAGCTTTCAAGAAGAAAATTCTTAAATCTAGATAACAAAACACGTAAAGAACCAACAAAATTTCAAATAAAAAAGACATAAAAACATTATCCTCATTAGTTCATTTGGTCCCATTTAATTAAATCTTGTTCTGCTTGATCTTGGTTATTAGTTTCATGAAGCCATCAGTTTCTTCATTAGAGTTCTGGAAATTCTTACCCCGATGGATGGTATGATCATAGAGTTATCAGAAACCTGTATTCAAGAGTACTTGTCAGAGTCTTTTCCACAAATCTCCTTAAAGAAGAAGCAGTTTTGAACCATGGCTGATTGCAAATGATTTTAGAGAAGAATCTAAACAATAACTGCCTATGGATGACAAAGAATTAGAATGGCCATGGTTAAAATTAGATGTGAATTCATTACAATAATGATGCAACTGACAAAAAAAATTGGTGATTTCTGTGACATTTTAAGATAATAACCAAAATTATGACTGATAATATATTAGATATCTAGGAATCTCACATAATTTTTGGAAGATTCATATCAATAAAAAACTTAAATGTTATTAACATATAACTTAAATATAAGTTAAAGAAAGTTTAGCAAATAATAATTCTCATATAATTTAACATATCAAATAAGCCTAATTAGTTTAATAGCTCTCTTTTACAAAGTGAGAGACACATTGTTCGAGATTTCCAGGGGCCAAACTAAAAAGTCCCAAAGTTAATTTGAGGTCAAAAAGATTGGTCAATTAATTTGGTATTTAATCTTGGAAAGTCTGTCGAAAATGTCAAAAGGTATAAAACACTTGATTATATTTGAGCTTGGTTATCTATTTAATCCAAGTGACAACAAAAGATTTTAAAGGCAAATACAGAAGGTTACATATTGTGAACAAAACTTAACCCTTTTAATATTGAGAAGACTCGCCTTTTTAAAAGTAAAGACCTAATAGAAGACAACTTGAAACACAAGAATTTATCTTCATAAAACACAGAATCTTTGTGTCTTAGACCAATTACTTAAAAGGGGGAAGAGAACCCTTCACATTCTCAGAACAATACTCCAAGAAAATTTTATCATTTTAACACAGAAGACCGAATTCCACTTTTGTATCGGTGTACTATTAATAGTAAAGCTAATTTTAATAAAACTTTATAAATAAATTCATCCAATCTCAGTCAACTTTGACCACACAAGATTTTCACAAATCTTTCATCAACCGTTTTTATCTGTGAGCTTTTTTTTTTTTTTAACAAAAATGCATCCTTCATACCTTTCCTTATCAAATGCATCTTATTTTCCACCCAAAAGAATGGCTTCCTTATAAGGAATACTTCATTTTATTGTACTTCATTTTATCTTGCTTCACAGATATCATGATTTTTATAAATTGACAGGTTCTGTCAACCCTGCATTGATTAAGTCTATTGGGGCCACTTTTCCAAGAGCATGTGTTCACTTTATGTCTTTCTCAGCAATTTTTTTAGAAATAAAGTATTTTTAAAATAAGGCATATACATTTTTTTAGATATAATGCTATTGTACCACAGTATTGTGGACTACAGTATAGTATAAACATGACTTTTACATAAACTGGGAAACCAAAAATTTTACTCACTTTATTGCAATATTTGCTTTATTGCAATGGTCCGGAATCAAACCCACAATATCTCCAAAGTATGCCTACAATTTCTACTAGATCAGTTATAGATATTAATTATAATTTTAACTCTTAGTAACCTTAATTTCTAATGAAAACTAGCAAGTATTATGAATTATCTTATATCAGCATTCAACATCTCATAATTTCCAGAAAGATGTTTCCTCAGTTTTTCATGTTTATTAACATACCCAAATATAGTTAGCTCTCTTTGCCGTATAAAAACAAGATGTCAAAGTATATAAACTTAAACTTATCCTCAGTAATTACTATTTTAGTATTTTAACATCCTAGACATTTAATGAGTAAATTTTACCTAATTTCACTTTAAGATTTCAAGTTACCAAAGAGATTTTTGAAACTATTTTAAGTAGATATATATTATAAAGTATAATTATTATTTAAAAAGTTCTCTTATAAAATTTTCTCTGATTTACATTCATCTAATTCACTTGTTCTTAACAATTATGCTTGCACTGTTCATGAAAATTTTACAACCTATTAACCAAAGCTAGCCATTATCTTAAGTTATTTTTCCTGTTCCCAAATCAGGCAATTATCAAAAATATCACAGAAGCAAAGAAACTAAAAAGGTAAATCTGGTTCTTTCATTTTTACTTTTTCTTTTTCTTTTGTGACTGACATGCATGAAGCAACTGATTTATACTGTGCATTCTGCTCTTAGGTTGGATTTATAGTTTTATGAACTTGAACATCGAGCAGAGACAACACGACCCTGACTGACTAGCAAATCCAGGCAAAAATATATATCTATATTATATTTAATGACATAAACATACATACAGAAGCAGATCTTACAGTTTTCACTCTAAAAATTTTAGCCACATGCTAGTTTTGAAAATTCAGGGCTCACTAGCTGGATCTGGCAAATGGAACAAGGTGAGGTTACCTCCTCAGATGGTGTTTTGGGAAAAACTCTCAGTGTTTTTCCTCTTCTTTCACACCACAACTGCCATCAACATAGAAGACTTCTGTGAACAAATGTGAGCAAGCAGTGGACACCATCTGGGTGTCCTCTAATTCAATTCTGAACTGTCTACCTGGAGATATCATAAGATCCCTCAGAATGAGGGCTTAGTCCCCAAAACTGACCCCCACTTCAAGTGCCAGTCACAAGTACAGGCGTCTGGAACTTCTGACCAACTAGCTTCAAGTTGGGGTTCCCATAATCTCATTTTGGGTTCTATTAATTTGCTGGAGTGGCACACAGAACTCAGGGAAACACTTGTATTTATTGGTTTATTATAAAGGATATTACAAAGGATACAGATGAAGAGATTTGTAGGGCGAAGTATGGAGGAAGGGGTGCAGAGCTTCCATACCCGCTCTGGGCATGCCACCTTCCAGGAAACTCCATGTGTTCAGCTATCTGCAAGCTTTCTGAACCCAGTTTTCTTTGGGTTTTATAGAGGCTTCATTATTTAGGCATGATTAACTAAACCACTGACTGCTGATGATCAGCTCGACCTTCAGTCCCTCTCCCCTCCCATCTGATCATGCCTTTGTCTTTCCGGTGACCAGCCCTATCCTGATGCTGTCAGTCGACATTAGCATACAGAAACCAGCACTTTGGAAATTCCAAGGATTTTAGGAGTTGTATGCCAGGAAATGGGAACAAAAGACCAAATATATATTTCACAATATCATAGATGGCTAAAGCTTATTACCAACTTTTGTGGAGAGGGCACTTAAGATTTTTCATTTGACCAGTTTCGAAATAGTTCCTTTTTTTCTGATGGCAATCATCTCCCTGAAGTTAGTACTATCAAAAGATTACTATCAAGTTCTAAAGAAGACAGTGTACGATATTCACATTCCAAAGACACAGAGAAAGCCTATTTTCAGAGGTCAATTTAATGGAAGCTGTGATCTAGATTTTAGGCTGGTGACTGAAGAGGTATCTTACAGCTGTCTGAATGTCTCCAAAGATCCATCTGAGTGGACAAGGAATCCATTTCTGCTAAAACTGGCTTTGCTGCTTTTTTTCTCTAACTTGGTCTTGAGGTCTCTCTGGAAAGTTGCTATAAACTCTAGCCCTGCCCTGATGGGCCTTTCAAGATACTCACTCTCTAGGACAGCCCTGACTGGGAGGAGAATTAGATTCTGCCTCAGTTGGGTAAGACACAGAAGAGGATTCAAAAGCAGATGCCGAGGCAACATAAAATCATAGGAATTCACTGCAGATCTTCTAAGAACATACACAGGTGGACCTAGGAGAATGTTCAGAAGCCTAACTACAGTTTTTCCATAGAGACCAGAATCCTTCTTACCTCTGATGCTTCCTCAGTAATTTTGCATCCACTCACCACCAAACGGAGAAGGTAGGGGCTTGAAGGGAAACAAATGAAGGATTAAAAGGAACTAGATAGAAGTCCAAAGGTGGCAAAAGGAGGTAGGAGAAGCAGTTCCTCTAAGAAGAGGTCTTATAAGAGCCAGTCTGGGAAGAGCTTAAGTTCCCCACTAAAAAATAGTCAATGAAGTTCCACGTTATCCTCAGCAAAAAATCATGCCAACAAGAAAGGCAGTGGACAGAGGGGCTAAGCATATAGTTAGCAGGGGTTCTCAACTTAGAAGTTCCTACAAGAGAAGCAAGATCCAGCGGAAAGAACAGAGGTCTTAAATCAATCAATCAATCAATCTATCTATCTGTAGATAGATATGGAGAGAGAGAGAGAGAGAGAAAGAGAGACTGAATATCAGCTTCCAATTAAGCCACCTTCTGACCATAGAGCTCTTTAAAAAAAAATTCAATCAAGTCTTTTATTTTCAGATATAAACCAGGACTAGCAGCAACTATTCTTGGCCTTTTTCTTTTCCTTCTTTTAAACCAAAGATACCTACCAAGTGACTCTGAACCAAAACCGGTAAGTCTTTTATGACTTAAGCAAAGATGAAAGAGATGTCCTCAAAAGAGGGTACAAAAAGTTACAGTCCTCCCAAGATTCCACAACCACTCCCAAAGACAGTCAAAAGAAAGGAATACCTTTGTTGCCACAGGACCAGGCAATAAAGGTTGAGACAACAAAAGCCCCTGTTGGATTGGGACCTAATGTAGGACAAATTCCCCTGAGAGCTGGCATGCTCAGACAAAGAACTTTTGGGCTCTCAGCCTATTGGACTGGCTGCTTGATGCAAGCTGACATTTATTCTCCCCTCCCCAGCTGGCAAAGACCAGAGAGAATATTCTCACTGGTCATAAAGCCAAACCTTCAGGACACAAAACAAGACAAACAGGAAAGAAATAGCTGCCACTAGAAAAGAAAGGATCAATAACAAATGGGTATGCCAAAACCAAATTACACAAAAGCCACAATCCAAACAAATAATTTTCTCCTGCTAATCTAAATTTGGAAAGGAAGGGATAAAGAGAAATTTTAACATTCCATTCTTAACTGGTCACTACAGGCAGTGATCCAGGAAAGCTGACCTTGGTCTAAAAAAATTAGCTTTTCTCTGGCAGCTTTTTGTCAGTTGTCCCAGGATCTTATCTGCAGGCTCTGGTGTGAGTCAGGTGTCTCAGCCAACCCACAATGAATGCCAGAACCTTTAGAGGCAGAAAAGATGTGATAATTTTTCTCACCCATCATAAGGGTCATGGCCAATACTCCTGTAACAAAAGACAGGTTAATAAGAGAAAAGAATAACAAATTTATTTAATCAAAGTTTTACATGACACAGCAGCCTTCAGAAATGAAGACTCAAAGACATAGGGAAATCTGCCTATGTTTTAGTTAGCTTTGATGAAGACTGGACAGCTATGTAGAAATGTGATTGGACAAAGGGTATGATCTAATGGTAGTAGACTGGTGGGGGTAAGGGGACCCAGGAGGGCCTCTTTGTTCAGATCCTTCTTGGTCTCTCTGTGTAGCATTCTTTCTTCCTGAGTATGGGGCATGACTCCTCTGGAATGAAGGTTTTCAAGGGAGAAGGGAGGGAGTGATATTTCTAGGTCTTGTGGCTTGCTTTGTGGGAGAGGGGTTCTAGTTTCTATAACCCACCTTGGGGAAGAGGAATTCTGGTTTTCATGACTCACTGTGGGGGTGAAAGAGTAGGAGATGGTCAGAGAAAGACTTTTCTTCTAAGGCTGTTTGTGAGGCCTTCCAATCTCCTTTATTTCAAAGTACTTAGCATGCCAAATTGCCATACTTTGGGGTATCATTTTCTGAGCCCCAACACTTCAGTCAAAAATGGTAGCTTTGGCTCTTGACATTAGATCTAAGGGATGATGCCAAGCAGTAGTGTCCCCTTTTAATAGGAAAGCAAAAATTTCCCCCAAAACTTCCAGGAGACTTCCATCTACCACAAATTGACCAGAACCTCTCCACGTGGCTACCCTTAGTCCAAAGGAGACTGAAAAGTGAGCGTCTATCTGAGCACATTGCCCCTCAGTTCAGTTGGGCATTTTGTCAGCCAGGAAGGAGAGTGAATATTAAGCAGGCAATCACAAGTATATTTCATAGTATTATTTACTGACTTTTCCATGTGTCAAGCTCTGTGATGAGTGCTTTATAGAAATTACTTCATTTACTTTTCATGTTTAATAGAATAATTTTTTTTAAATTAGTAACAGTGGGTTTTTTTAATGGATAAGGAGATACTGGCACAGAAAGATAGTTTAGATCCCATAACTCAGCTAGCAGGCAGTGAAGTACTAGGGTGGTGAAGGTGGGTTTCAAAGCCAGAGAGCTTGACTTCTAAGGAGAGCACTGAGGGGAAAAAATTACACACACACACACACACACACACACACACACACACATATATATATATATATATATATATATATATTCATAGGACCTCTGAAAAAAATGTATTCCTACCTATGAGCTATTATTGTGGTTGGAATACAGTGTAGGAGGCCACATGCTTTCCTCTTCCTCTGAACTTCCACTCCATGACTCTGGTAGTCAACTTTTCACAAGGACCAATACTAAACACTGTACCTTCCTCGTGCATTGCCCCTTCTACCACCACTTCCTTCCTCAACTGGGCTTCTTGGGTTAGGTATCATAACTTAAATTTCTTTAAGTGCACCTCCCCATCAGTGCCTTGCTCTTAGTCAACCAAAAAGAGAATGCTGCTGATCAGGTAAAAGCAACTAGAATTTGTTTTAAATTCAAAAGGCCTAATGTCCTGCTTTCCTAGGCATAGAATCTGCTCCTTAGTAGCCTCAAAGTGGTGGTATTGACGTGAGTAGGACCATATAGGCTGGGATTCATAGCTAGAGACAGACTTCCCAAATATCGTCTGTTTCTCAGCTAGTGGCGTGTGTTACACTCTCTCTTGCCTGCCTCCTTAGGCTCCTCACAGTGTGGCTTTGAGGATTTAGAATCAGAAAAAAAAATCTATATTTCCTATGAGAAACAACATAATAGGACTATAGGGCATCAATGTCTTGGTCTAAGACCTATGAGGCTAGGAATATGTTTCATTGTTTAACATCAGTAATTTAAAATCTATTAACAGTATTGAATACTGTATCATATGTATTAGTATGTATCTATACCTAATACAGATCCAGCCCAGGTTTACTTCAAAAAAAAAAAAGCAGATAATATTTCTATGCCCCTATTTTTCATTAGATAATATGCTTTGGAATAATTTGAGCTTAGTTAGTGTCACAAAGTTGATACTATTTATTCGCCCAAAGTTACTTTAAAAAAAAAAAATCCCATTTCTGCAGAGGTCCACCAGCATTGCCACCTTGCATTGGAACCTGTGGTCAAGCAATTAGTACCAGCTCCAGTGGGTGTCCTTTCTTAATGACCCGAAAGTCCAGACAACTTCTTTAGTGAGGATGCTCCAGGCAGAATCCTGCTCTGGGATAGTAACTTGACAATTAACCTGAGAATTTGCAGGAAAGAGAATAGCCAAGGCAGAGAGCAAACAAAGCAGGTGTGCATTGTAGTTAAAAACACAGGAATTGAACACACATGGGTTTGAATCCTAATCGTATGTACGAGCTGTGCAAATTGGGTTGAATTAGTCTCTTGAGCCTCATTTTCTTTCTCTGTAAAACAGGAAGGATATAATACTAATATCTGACAGAAAGGACTTTAGATTAATGTATGTACTTGCCTGGTACACAGTTAGGCATTTTGCAAATGTCTTTCCCTTACATGAGAAACACAGGGCAGAAGCATTAACAGAACATATGGTTCAGCACAGGGAGTTTGATCTCAGAGGATCCAGGAGACCCAAGGGAAGTCTCTTCTTACTGGAGATGCTTTCCTCCAAGCTCACTTTATCTTGTCTTGCTCTTCTGTCTCTTGAGCTGCAGTGGCTATTCTGAAATCTCCACATGCTGGTTGTGTACTGTCCCTCTGCCAGCGCCCTCATGTCCACTAGCTCTGGGAAACTCTTGGTTCCAAGATAGAAGTTATGACAATTCCATCATGGGGTTTTTGCACTGTTGGTGAGGTTGATCAGAGGGACCAGCTGGACACCTCTCTCACTTTGATGAATGAGATCGGCACATTACCTGAGATATTTGAAGGAGCTAGAGCTGTCCAGGTCTGCTTTTAAGAAAGCAAAGCATTTTCCACCAACATCAGTGGCCCGTGCATGAACAAAGAGCCTTACCTACTAGCAACACAGGCTGAATGGATTAGCTACAAGCTGGTGTTGGACTGGAAATAAAATTTTTCCTCAACCCTTATAATTTTATAGGTGGAACAGTCTCCTGGAACAAAAGACAGATTAACAAGAGAAAAACAAGCAGGTTTATTAATGTGTGCCATGCACATCATGGGGAAGAAATATCAGTGAAAGTTATCTCAAAGCAGTGGCTTAAAGCTCTGGCTTATATAGGACCTTCAATAAAGAACAATATATCTTAGAGAAGTAGCAGTACAAAGGAAAGCAGTTTAGGGCTTCCAGAGGCGGGAAACTGTGGAAAGATAAATTTATGGGAATAAACTAATGGAGTAAGGCCTGTTTGCAGATCCCCCTGGTGCTGTCTCTGGACTGATAAGAGCTGTCTCCAGTAAAGGAGAATTTATATCCTGTCTTTAGGCAGAAAAGAGGGAGGATAGAGAGCGATTTTCCTCCATTTGCTGCTTCTTAATTGCCTTTAGCTTAAAAATAATTATGTCAAAGAGGCATGTTTTGGGGTGACACATTCTGGTTTCCTTCACTGCGACTAGAGCCCCTAAGCCTGGTGCAATTGGGCTGAATAGGATAATATGAAACTGTCTGGCGAGAAAAGATTATTCAAGGGGATGGAAGGAGACCTCAAATTTTACTGCCAAGCACAATGCTTTTCGGTCTAATGATTTTTATTTCAAACTCTGCCTTGGCCATCTGCATTAGACTGTACATTTTCTCTGTGATGATCTCTGCCTACACCAGTTGCAACACAATATGCTGTGGTTTGTGTGAGTTTTCCTTGTTCGATGCTATACTGCACGCTCACTTCCTTCACCAAATAGCTTTTGGATGCGTCAAGGGTGTAAAATCTATTAGTACAGTCCATTAGGAGTAAAAGCCCACAGCTGGGATTCAGTAAAGGTACTTTAAGCCCAAAGTATTTAACTTAGTCACACTTACCTGGCCATCACACCATGGAAAAGAGGAGAGGGTAGGGAGGAGGCAGAGTGCCCATTTCCATAAAAGAACGGTCAACATTCAGATAAAAAGTCATAACTCTGGTGCTGAAGCATGGTGGATACTGGAAAGCATCTTTGAAAGGAAAACCAATTTTATTTGTTTTATTTAATAATGAATTCAGAGAAGTTTTCGAAACAGAAAAATTAGTTGGTTAATCAAGGCTGGGTTCCGAATCTTTCAATAGTCTGAGTATCCACAAACTGGAAGCCAACTCTAAATGCTTTCCAAAGAATGTCTCAATATGTCAATTTTCTTCCATTTTGGAAGAAAACAAAACAAAACAGCTGAAGTTTTCTCAGAGCAAATGCAAAGTATTATCTCTTTTCTGCAAAGTAATAGGCCAGCATTAAATATTTTCCTTTATGAAAAGTATATTTCAAAAAAAAAGAAAAGCTTTCTTTTCCTGTATTATAAGGAAAATTGTGTTTTTCCTCACAATTAAGCAGCACTCCAACAATAAAAAAAGCCATCCTCTGAGATTAAAGATTATTCCAGACGTTTAATTTCTCAAGATATAGATTTCCTGCAGCCAAACATTAGATGAACTCCGGGATCATGAAGAAAGCTTTCCAAAGCCGCAGTCAGTAGTTGAGTTGACTTGCCCAGCATGACATATTTGGATGATCCAATCATTAAAATAACAAATACTCTCTTAAAGAGAAGGTAACCTCTGATGTCATTAGAGACCCCAGTGTTGCTCTGATTGCTATACTCTTTTCTTTTATTCTTATCTGTAATCTGATGACCAGCAGGGAGTCAGGAGAACAAAGACATCTCAGACACTGTATATCAATCAAGGAATCAGCTGTACAACAATGATAACTCAGTCGGTGGCTTTGAAAGTTTATACCATGAGCCAGCATAAAATGCAATCATCTCAGGAGTCAGAGCATGTTATGGAATAGAAAGCCTTGCTTTAGTACTTGAGAGAATCAGCAGGAAAATATTTTATCGACTTTGGCGATGGTGGCATAGATAAAAATCTTCAACTACTTCAAAATGGTTTTAATAAACATTTCAGGAAAAATGGTGGCCTTACATAAGATTGAGCTTAGCCTTGAAGGGCGGCATGGTGAACTTTAGAAAAGAGCAGCGGGAATGTTCCTCTGATACCATTTGCACATCTAGTATAAGACCTGACTGTGAAACACCATTTTAAGAGAAACACCTTCTCTTAAAGCCCAAAAGGAGGTTTTTAAAATATGCATATATTTTTTTCTATCATTGGCAATAGTTAAGACCAGTTCTTTGTTATTGGGATCACCCCAGTAAAAGAACATTGTAGCATTCTAAAGTTCTAGAACCAAGCTTGCTGGAGTTCACTGAGATTATTGTTGATCTTTTGACATTAGCTGGCCCACTGATGAGAGCAAAGCATGCTCAATGCTGTAGGTCCAAAGCACAGAGGCAGAAATTTGATTATGTTTCCTGACTCTTCTAAGCCCCAGTTTTCCCTTCTGTTATGCAAAAGGGTCCAGTATCACACAGGACGTTCTTGCCTGTGAAGCTGTGATGTTCTTCTTTTCCCTCAGTATAATCTAGGAACTGAGATGTGTTTATTCACCTGAAATTCTGTCTGCTCTGTCCATTTTCTGAAGCAACGTGCTTTCTTCCTAAGATCTCCCTTCTAGGCTTTTTCAATCATTGCTGTTGTCAACATCAATGCCATCACTTACCCTTACCAAACTCTAATTATATGGCAGGTGCTGTGCTAAATACTTTCTATACACAATTTCATGTAGTCCTAACAACCACCATGGTAGAAAGGTAATATTATCCTCATGTTATGTAAAATAGCAGTTAGGCTCAAAGAGGTTAATTACCTTGCCGAAGATGACCTAGTTATTATAGCAGGTCACAGAGCTGGAATTTGAACCTATTTTGGCTGAACTTAAAGCCCATCTCTTAGGTTTTATACTACACCACTTGCCAGGCTGTGCTTAAAACCATCCTGAAATTTTAATCCATTTTCTTGTTAGAGCTTTGCATTGTAGTGATTAAAGTCCCTCATGCAATACCAAGCAAAAGAAAACCATGGTCCACTTTTAGTTTAAGGGACCTGGGAGAGCCAGTAATTGCAACAATCTAAAAATTACCTTATAAATAAAAACACATTGAAAACCTCACCTCCGCACTATGTACCAACTGTCCTAAACCACTTATTATTCTAACTGGGCCCTGCTTTACACTTTCTTATCTATTTGCCTATAATTCCCCTTTTAAAATTTACAAAATGTCCAGCCTTTCCTTATTCTGATACTTAATGTGCATTTTCAACAGCATATTTATTATCAGTGTTGCTAAGATTTGCTCTCTCCAAAGCCCTCTGCAAAATGTAGACTTCCTGCATGTGTTAACAACCTGTGTTTGGGTTTTCTTGTCTGTGTGTTTAATGCTGGAGCCTGTTCCTTTGGGACATTTCAAGCTCTCTGGTCCATAGCCTTGTGAACTAACCTCTTTGCTTTCTGCGGCAAACAGAAGGGAGTGCAACAAATAAAGAATTCTTTAAAGTCTTCTTCATAATGCGAGCTTAAAACAGCCCCCTTCCTCCCAGCACTATTCCCCTCCTCAACTGAATAAAGACATAGACAGTTTCACAATTCCTATGTTATATGCTCTCATTATTTAAATGTTTTATACTACATTTCCATATCAAAAAATAATTTTATTGACTCATAACTCTCAAATTTGAAGAGGATCCCAGATTGGCTTCCATATTTTTGCACAGAATTACAAGAGGCACTTTTGATGTCACATGAAGCCTTGAATAGAGAAAATATGAGTGCTGGCATTCTTCCACCCTGCTTAACTTTTGGGGCTCTGATGTTTCCTTGCTCCTATCCAGCTAGTTAGGAGGTTGCTTTTAGGTTATTGGCTGGCATTTCTGAGTGGCTTTGTTATGCAGATTATAGTACTAGCAACCAGTAAAAATTAAATAAAAGCCAAAATTCTGGTATTCAAGAAACTTGTGTAACTTTGCTATAGAAATTCTGATCATATTAATGATGGAAGATAACATCAAGTGTTTGCAAGGTGAGAGGCACTGTATTAAATATGCATTCTCTCACTTAACCTCATGATAACCCAATGGGGAGAAACAATCATTAGCTTTTGTTCAAATTTGAGTCAATAGGCACAGAAAGTCTAAAGAAGCTACCCATAGTATCACAACCAGTGAAAGAACAGCATCCAGGTCTGGAGCCCGTGCCCTTGACCACTAGACTGTCCTAGCACCTACTAAAATGATACTGAAATATACCTCTACTGCTTCCAAACAGATTGGAACACAAGAAGAGTTCTTTAGAAGAGAACCTATGGAGGAAAAGAGGATGCTAGGCCACACAAGAGACCATTTTCCCAAGTGCATTGATCAATTTTATCCAAATTTAAAAACAACAATTGTTGAGCCAACTTAGTATATACCAAGAACTCTTCTAGATGTTGGTGATATATCAGTGGATAAAACAGACAAAAATCCCTGATGTTTCTGTGAGGGAAATCAGGCAATAATAATAAATACATAAGCTAGATGAATAGATAATAATAGTGGGAGGGTGGGACAGAAGAAGGAAAGGAAAAAAAGGAACCCTGGCTGAAAGGGTTATTCAATAGATTGGGGGGGGATGAAGAAAAATCAAAATGACGACTGGGAAGGCATGTTCAGGGAAGTAGGAAGAAAATCAGGAGACTCTGATGTCCTAGAAGCTCAGCAAAAATTGGTTTTCAAGAAGGAGAGAGCAATCAACTGTATCGAATGTTGTGGTGTCCTTGGTATATACCGTTTTGGAAGAGCTGTGTTGGTAAAAACCTGAGTGGAATAGGTTCAAGAGGAGACAGGGGAGACAAACTGGAGGCAGCATGTTTGCCAGAGCTGCTGTAAGAAAATACTACAGACGGGGGCGGGGAGGTGGGTGGGAATGTTAAACAGAAATGTATTTTCTCACAATTCTGGAAGCTAGGAGTCCAAGACCAAAGTGTCCTCGGGTTTGATTTCTTCTGAGGCCTCTCTCCTTGGCTTGCAGATAGCTGCCTTCTCACTGTGTCCTCACGTGGCCTTTCCTCTGTGCACACACCCCTCTGTCACTCTGTGTGTCCAAATTTCCTCTTCTTTTAAGGACACCAGTCGGATTGGATTAGGGCCCACTTTAATCACCTCTTTAAAGGCTCTGTCTTCAAATGTAGTCACCTTCTGTGGTCCTAGGGAATTAGGGGTTCAATATATGAATTTGTGGTGTGGGGGGCATAAAATTCAGCCCATAACACAGCACATGTGGATAATTCTTTTAATGAGATGTACAGTACAAGGAGTCAGAATGCTGGGATGGCAACTGGGATCAGTCATAAAAAGAGGTTTCTGTTGTCTATTTTTTTAATGGCAGAAGTGACTTTATCATGTTGTATGCTGCTGCAGTTGATCTGGTAAGGGGGAACAATTAGTGTCACAAAGCGGAAAATTATACATAACACCATTATATATTCTGTGTAGTTTGCTCTATGCATTTCTGCATAAGTTAAATGTTCAGGAATTTAGAATATATTCTTCCAGATTATACTTTCAAGGAATGTGAATGGATGTTCAAAGATAGATTTCTAGATTCACAAATAATTGGGAAATACAACTACCAGGTTTTAGTCTGAAATGTCAGTTGTTAGTGCGCCCATGGCCAAAGAATGACCAGACACACCAAAGTAAGGCAAGTATGAAGACGAGGTTTATTGAGGAGAGAAAGATAGGGTTATAGGGCAAGAGCAAGGTACAGGTTTACAGAGCATGATACATATGCCACAGTTTATGACCAGACCCATTGTTGCAGCAAAGCGAGAGCCAAAAAAAGGGGCTGGTTATGGTCTACATCTTGTTTTATAGTGTCTGTATTGGGACCTCCCTTGTGGTTCAGATGTCACCATGGAACCACTTTGATTGGACAGTTGGGAGTTGCATTACATCACACGTAGGTTGTTCTAGATCAATTTCCAGACTCTATGGTACCTACGCTGCTTGGCTCATGGGCTGCAGAGTCCTCTGCGTTATTTTGCAGCTGGCATGCTAAGTTATGATTGGCAGATTTGTAGGGTATTCCCTCTCCCCCAGGTATAAAGAGGATTAGGGTGAGGCAGTTACACCAAGGCAAAGCACACACTTTTGTCCCTAGGAGATCTGGAATTCCTCGCTATCTACCTAACAGAAATATTTACTAAAGTGCTTCTCAACTTCAATAAGCAAGTGTGCCCTTTAGTTTTGAAGAGGTGGATAGATCATGTAGCACTTGCTACCCATACATAGTAGCAATTTGCATGTTTATAGATCATTTAATGTTTCTGGAATTCCCAGTATACTATCTGAAAAATGCTTCTACATGTTAACAATAACCACTTATACATATTGTCTAGCCTAATGTGGGTTAAGTCAATGAGTCACAACCCCAGTGGAAAATCACAATCATTTA